>JAODAL010033700.1:0-45245 GCA_025379985.1 Phyllomedusa bahiana | reverse complement strand
ACCTTTTGGTGGGTAGCCCTGGATGTGGATTCTAACAAATCCTTTGGCTTCCCCCTTGACCCTTTTGCAAACAGTTGGGGCCCCCCAGGTACATCCCCACAGGTAGCCACGTTTGGGGGCAGTAGTCTGATAAAAAGTTTTAAACTTTGGAAACCCCAATGGTCATTATTGTTTGCGTAAAATTTTTGAAAAGTCATAAAATAAGATAGATTGTTTTAAACATCCCCCAAAGGATCAGAATAAAAAAGGCTAACTATCAGGCAGTTTTGGAAACGGGGGGGCTTGGGGCCCAGGGAGATGACTCAAAAAGGCCGCCCGTGAGTGTTTCTGGGCCCTTTGGAGTTTATTTTAGGGCCCCCCCTACGTACTGTGAAGGGACTCTACATCCCTCCTATACTTTGCATCTTGTTATTCTCTTTTTCTTTTTTTCCCTTACTGGGTGTATAGAAATTAAAAAAACCCCATTTATCTGCTCAGAGGCCCACCATGGTTTCCCTTATTGCCCTGTGGCCAGTCAACCCTGGTATCAGGCACTTTAATCCAAAGGACAAAGTAGAAATGAGTTCAGGCTCAGGAAAAATTTTAAAGTCATAGAAAAGTAGGAAATAGAGTCAGAAAAAAGGGATCTCAAAAATTGGGAGGGTTGGGGAAAAAAAAAAATTTTTTTTTAGACCTTTGGAAAAAGCTTTGGCAGTCACTAAAATAAAACCCTTTGGTACTGAAAAAGACATGAACATGCCCTCCCCTTTTAGAACCTAGCTTGAAGGATTTTGTGAGGTTGGGGGGGATGATTCAAGTGAAATCTTCGAGGGGCATCATCTTTTTTTCCTAAAAAATAAACAAAATAAGTTTATATTGTTTCCCTTGTGTTTAAAAATTAGTTCAATTCTCAAAATCTGTAAATTTACGAGTTGGGGCACAAGGAGTGTTGATCTTTTCAGAAAGATTATCAATAGTCAGAGGGCACAGAAGGAACATATGGCAGCTATTAGGATTAGCCCCCCCAAAAATGTGAAGGAAGCTTAAAGGATGGAACCTTTTGTTTCAGACATCCAGGGCGACATGTATGATTTTTAGAGTTAAGTCGCCAATTTTTATGTGCTTTATATCAGTGTAAAATGCGCCTGGTTTATGAAACCACTCAACTGTGGGTCATAAATCAGGCGCATTTTTGCCATAAAAGGCAATTTGGCTCGGGTAAACCACTTTGAAAAGTGTAAAACCTGTTCCAGCAGTAACGCGGAAATTGCGTAACAAAGCTAAAAACCTATTTTTCATCGTTTCAAAAGGCCCCGTGCCTTCCGCACGCCCCCCGAACTCAGGTGCATTACAAAGTGCCGCGGTCATGTAAAAATATAGCGAATGGGGCGCCAGTTTTTGGGCTGAAAACATGCCAGACTTCTGGCGCAGCCCCGTTCATACATGTTGCCCCCAGACCAGGGGCATAACTAGGGAAGCCTGGACCCCAAAGCAAACTTTTGGATTGGTTCCCTACGCTTCCCTCACCACAACTTACCGGGCCCCTTTAAATCATGCAGTTTTAGTAAAAAAGGAGGTGAACCCTCACCAAAAACCCCACATATGACCAAACAAATCCCCTATAACCCCTATTAACTTTCAATAAGTTACTACTAAAAAGGGGGTTTGCTGCCGAAAAAGACCACAAATTACCACCACATAGTGATAAAACCCTATACTATTTTAATAAAGCTCAATATCCAGTGACCATTAGTGGTAAAATTCCAGTGTGCACAGGTGCCCCAAATTAAAATTCCTCCATAATTGACATATAGTTAGGCACAGTGAAAGACCCCGCAGACATGTAAGTGATTCAGTGCAGTTGCATTTGAGACTAACAGGTGACGTTTTCTACCAGTTTTTTGACTTTCCCCTTTTGTTTTGGGATCCACTCCAGACCGATGATGGACTTCTCTGGCCCCTTGTCCCTGGAGATTTTTACACAAATTCTTGAATCCTCAAATTTTTCCACCCACCCTGCCCCAACTCTGTACAAACTTCCAAAAGGGGGTTAGGGGAATAAGGCCAAACTTAGAGCCCCGTCACTAGAGGGGGAACGGAATTCCCCCCCCTGGAGTTTTGTTACAGCTATCCTGTACCCCCACCAAATCATTAAGCAGGGAATCACTTTGATAGGTTGTTAGGCCCTAGGGGAGGGAGGTTGTAAATTGACGTGGTAGGTAGTACAGGCCTAGTTGGTAGATCCTGGTTGGTGGGGAGTAGTCAGGGAGGTTAATTTGGTAGGCAGTTTTTTGGCCCGGTAGGTAGGTATGCAGTAGGGGGACCACAGTAGGCTGTAGGGGGGCCCCCGGGAGTAGGTTAGGGGGGGGCCCCCATAAAAGAAGGGAGGTAAAATAGGCTTAGGGGGACCCAATAGAACAGGCAGGTTTGGGGAGGCTATAGGGCCTATAGGGGAGGGGAGTAGAGTTTAGGTCTATAGGGGGTAAAAAGGTAGCAGGCAGGGTTTAAAGGTAGTTAGGGGGCCATAAAGCTAGACACGGTTAGGTGGGCTAAGGGGGATATAAGAGGTGGCAGGGTTTTTGGTGTTTAAAAAGGGCCCCATAATAAGTAGACAGGCGGCTTCAGGGGGTTATAGGGAGGAAAACTTTTTGGAGGCTATAAAGGGTATTAAGCAGGCTTTGGGGCTAAGGGCTTAAAAGGAGCTTAGGGGGTTTATAGGAAGGGAGGGGGGCTTTTGGTAGACTTAGGGGGGGTATAAAGGCAGGCAGGGGGGCTATATAGGTAGGCTTAGGGGGAAGAGGGATATATAGACAGGCAGAGGGGCTATATAGGCAGGCAGCGGTATATAGGCAGGCTTGGGTATAAAGGCAGGTTTCAGGGGGGGCTATATAGGCAGGCTGGGTTATATAGGCAGACTGTTGTATATAGGCAGGCTTCAGGGGGGACTATATAGGCAGGCTGGGGTATATAGGCAGGCTTTAAGGGGACCATATAGGCAGGCTTCAGGGGGGTCTACATAGGCAGGCTGGGGTATATAGGCAGATTTCAGGGGGGACTATGTAGGCAGGCTGGGGTATATAAGCAGGCTAGGGTATATAGGTAAAAAGACACTATTTGGCTCTGCACATCCAAAAACCTTTTTTGACAAAAATAAGTCTAGGTGCACACTGGCGCAGCAATAACATACATATACATTCCAAATCTCAGCGGCACACTATCAACTAAGAAAACATCAATGGCAGATAGGAATTTTTCACAAATTCTTTTCTGCTAAGGATATATGAAAATTTGGGGTTCTTGGTTAAAAATTTTTGATCAAAAGTGCTTAAGCTAAACCTCCGATTTCATCAAGGGGACCCCAGAAACAGGTAAGCCCTAACACTAAAATGTTACCTCTCTTGGAGCCTGTTCAGACTTCCATACCTCAGGAGTGAAAAGGACTAGCTACTGAACACACTGCACTGATTTAAAAGCTGTGGGTGGGCGTGGCGGAGTGCAAAAAGCCAATGAACTAGCCATTCCTCATACAGATTTAAAAAGACACTTTTTGGCTCTGCACATCCAAAAACCTTTTTAAAAAAAATTTAAGTAAAGTTGCACACTGGCGCAGCTTTTAACATACATATACTTCAAATGTCAGCGGCACACTATAAAATAAGAAAACATCAAAGGGCCCAAAATAGGAATTTTTGAAAAATGCATTTCTGCTAAGGATATATGAAAATTTGGGGTTCTTATTAACAATTTTAAATCAAAAGTGCTTAAAGCTCACCTCCCGATTTCGTCAAGGGGACACCAGTACAGGTAAGTCTAACAAAAAGTTACTTCTCTTGGAGCCTGTTAGACTTCCATACCTCAAGGAGTGAAAAGGACTAGCTACTGAATTTACATGCACTGATTTAAAAGCTGTGAGGTGGGTGTGGGCGGCGTGCAAATAGCAAGGGAGCTAGCGATTGTCATACAGACTAAAAAGACACTATTTGGCTCTGCACATCCAAAAACCTTTTTTGAAAAAAATAAGTATAGGTGCACACTGGTGCAGCAATAACATACATATACATTCCAAATGTCAGCGGCACACTATCAACTAAGAAAACATCAAAGGCACATAGGAATTTTTGAAAAATGCATTTCTGCTAAGGATATATGAAAATTTGGGGTTCTTAGTTAACAATTTTGATCAAAAGTACTTAAGCTCACCTCCCGATTTCGTCAAGGGGACCCCAGTACAGGTGAGTCCTAACACTAAAACGTTACCTCTCTTGGAGCCTGTTCAGACTTCCATACCTCAGGGAGTGAAAAGGTCTAGCTACTGAACACACTGATTTAAAAGCCTGTGGAGATGGGCGTGGGCGGAGTGCAAAAAGCCAATGAGGCAGCCACTCCTCATACAGACTAAAAAGACACTATTTGGCTCTGCACATCCAAAAACCTTTTTTGAAAAAAAATAAGTATAGGTTAGAGATGGGCGAATTTCTCAAAAATTCGATTCGGTGACTTTGCCGAAATTTTCCGACAGAATTTGTTTCGGTCCGAATTGCTTCAGGACAAATCGCGTTAAAAAAACAGCTAATTCCAGGCTGCACAGAGTCTGCAGGGTGCTGTAGAACGTTGTGCCATGCTTAAATATGCAGAGGGAGCTTGGTTTGGTCTTCATACAATGTTGTGTTTTAGTATGACACGCAGATGACTTCCGCCGCTCTTAGAATTGCTTCACTATAAAATTCCCTGGGCACTTCAGAGGGCAAAACTGACCAAAAAACTGATGCGGGAATGTAGCCTGATAAAGTCATGGCAGCGACAGCTGGAAAAAAACAAGCTGAGGGCTCAGGTGGCAACATCAGTGACAGAATGTGGAGGTTGATGGCAGCAGCCACAGCAGCATGAGATCAGACAGGGGCACAATGACATTCTGGAGGTGGCAAAAACAGGTGTAGGCCACAGAGTGGCACAATGACACAGTGTGGAGGGCACAGCAGCAGCCACAGCAGCAGCATTAGGTCAGACAGTGGCATAATGACATTCTGGAGGTGGCAAAACAGTAGTAGGCCACAGAGTGGTACAATGACAGAGAGTGGAGGTCACGGCAACAGTAGCATGAGGTCAGAGAGTGGCACAATGACACAGTGTGGAGGGCAAGGCAGCAGCCACAGCAGCAGCATGAGGTCAGACAGTGGCACAATAACAGAGTGTGGAGGTCACGGCAGCAGCCAAAGCAGCAGCATGATGTCAGACAGTGGCACAATGACATTCTGGAGGTGGCAAAACAGTAGTAGGCCACAGAGTGTCACAATGACAGGGAGTGGAGGTGTAGACAGGAGCAACAGCATGAGGTCAGAGAGTGGCACAATGACAGGGTGTGGAGGTGACCGCAGCAGCAACAACAGCAGCAGCAGCATGAGGTCAGAGAGTGGCGCAATGACACAGTGTGGATGTCACGGCACCAGCAATAGCAGCAGCAGCATGAGGTCATAGAGTGGCACAATGACAGAGTGTGGAGGTGGGTGGCAATACCAGTCCCTGGTAAAGATGGTGGTAGGCAGATGGAGAAACTGGCAGCAGATGTGTGGCATCAGGTGGGTGGTGGCATCAGAATAGTGGCTGAGGCAGGTAGTTTGAACCCAGACTCATTTCTCACAGTTTGGGTGAGGCGTCATAGCTGATGTAGTCTGATGCCTAAGGCATTGGTGTGTGTAAATCCTGGCCGATCCACGCCTGATTCATCTTGACAAAGGTCAGTCGTTCCACATTTCCCGTGGACAAGCGCGTTCTCCTTGGGGTAACGATGGCCCGCGCCGCACTTAACACCCGCTCTGATGCCACACTACTGGCCGGACAGGACAGCTTCTCCACTGCAAACTCGGCAAGTTGCGGCCACACATCCAGTTTGGCTGCCCAGTAGTCCAGCGGATCTTCTAACTGGGGTGGCAGAGTGCTGTCCAAGTAGTCCACCACCTGTTGGTGCAGGGACTGCTCCAGGTCCTGCTGCTGCTGCTGCTGACGACTGCCCTCCTCACTAGGCGGGTGAAGGAAGCTGCTCATCAGTGACTCCAGACTTAGGTTGCTGCTGATGGAGCTGGGATCTGCTCCTACCCCCCCCCCCCCCACACTTCCCCAGCAGCCGCGAGTAGTACATGAGCGCTGAAGCACCCCCCCGGTCCGACCTGTCAGAGGAGGGATGCTGCTGCACATAGGCAGCGGCCAACTGACTATGGAGGATTTCCCTATAGTACCCCCTTCACAGCTGGGAAAAAGGCCCCCATTTTGGCATTGCGAGGGTCCATGGGGTGGAGAGCCAGAAGAAACCCTTCTGGGGTTTGTGACATTCGGCTTTTCACTACCCAGCAAATCAGCATTTGGGGCCATCTGCCAAGTGACTTGAGGGGCCCCCTGCCCCCAAACTCCACGTATACTGCCAGGTGCTTGTGGGTTCTGCCTCGTTTCCTCCCCCATCTATTTTCCCTGCCCCGCCCTTCTCTTGTACCGGGGTAAAAAATCCCTCATTTCACAGAAATGCTTCTGCCCAAATGTCCCCCTCCTCCTTCTCGTTCAGTCCCCAGGGGACCATTGCCAAAAATGTAGTCCCCCACGTCCCCAGCCCCTGCCCAGACAGTTTTTTCAGCATCTTTAGGACATGAACATGGAATAATTTAATTCATCCCTTAGCCCTGGCGAATAAAATGTTCCCTCCTCGAAGGGCCCTTAGAAAACGCATTGTCAACGCATGAGCTGCCAGGGGTACATCAAATTTAACGGGGGGAGTCCCCTTTTGTCTGCCTGGATCATCAAAAAATGTTAAGGCCCCTTTCTCTTTCTACGTCGGTCCACATGTGCAGGCTGTTTCCCAACGGGTGGAAAACATCGCTATCAATTTTTGGGGGGGGGGTTTCTCCGCGCAACTCGAGGAGGGTTTTCCCTGTTTTTGTAGGAATGGATGAAGTGCATGCACAGTTTCCTGGCCTTTTTCAAATCTTTGAAGATCGGGAAAACTCAAGAACCTTTTACAAAACCAGATTGAACACTGGCCATGAGGGCGCACGGACCATCCCCCTCGGAAGCCGGACACCTTTTTTACCCCCCATTGCCCCTGTCACCATGGTTCCGATTTGCATTTGGCAGGAGAAACCACACATCGATTTCTTGCTGCTGACGCGAGCATTTCCTCCCCGTGTCTTCGTTCGCCGAGGCAACCGGGTAAACTGCGGCACCGTGTGCCCTACACATGTGGTATGTAAAGGTACTTTTGGGGGTGAGAGGGGGGGTGGGGAGGAGGGGGGGAGGACGTTGGGCGGACCCAGTTTGAAACGTGGAGGAAAAGGGCGTTCCTGCCAAGTTTTTGGTGTAAATCAATAAACGCATCAGCTTCTTATATTGAAACATATACTTAGACATATATTTCTGCAATTTTCCGTCAGTCACTGCTTGTAATCCCCCCAATCAAAGGGGTTTAGTACAAATATTCACGGAATCATCAGGCCGGGATTTTCCCTGCCCGTTTTCGGAATGTATGAGCAATTTTAAGCAGTCAGAGGATTTTTTTTTTTTTTACCCTATACAGGGCTACGAAAGGGGCGCAAAAGGTCTGGGGGAGTTAGTCAAGTGCATGCATCCGCGTTTTGAGGAGATCGCCTCCTCTCTTCAACAGCGAGGTAGCTCTTTCTCAACTTAAACATTGATTAGAAACATGTGGGGTTACTTTTTCAAAACATGAACATTCGTTAAAAATAAAAAAACTGATTTACAGATGGCCCTTTAAGCTGAAACTTTCATTTATTTTCCCTTTGGGGCTATAGATTTAAGATAAATTTTTCCGAAAGCTTCTCTCGGGGTAATCTCTTTTTAAGCTTTGGGGGTCCCTACAATTTATTTTCTCTAAAATGCCAACGGAGTTCTGATATCCCATGCCCGCCTAGAAAAATACCTGGCTAATAATTTTTCACCATGTTTTTCCCACTTCTTCCTCTTTCATTCCTTTTTTTATCTATTATGTTGATCAGACATTTATGTTATTTAAAACCCTTTTTTTACGGCCCTACTTGTTTGTCCTATTAAAATTTTTTCCCCAAGGGCATTGATCATATATACCCCAGCGTTTGTTGCAGTATAGTGCCTAATTTTAAAGGAATTCCTTTCTGGGGTGGTTGATTTGATCCCCTTTTTTTTTCCCCACAATGTTGCATTTGCAGCAGAAAAATTTCCTAATTTGACGTGCTAAGGTTTTCTGAACAGCCCCTTTCGGTTTTTTTTTTTTTTATATTGCTGCTTTTACTGCTGTCCTAATGGAATGTAATTGAAAACAGCAATTAAACGGCGTGGGTTTAAAACGGGCCCCTGTATTTTACGGAACAAAAAAACAAAAAACTTTTTAATTAACCCCTTTGGGTTACAAATTATACTAGAGGGAAAATTAAATTTTTTTGGGGGTGAAAAAAAAAGTTTTTTTTTTACTAAGTACAACTGCAAAAAATACTTAGTTAACCCTTGGATGTAAATACGCAAAAGAAATATGTGCCAAAAATTACCCCCGTTTGCAGGTGTTAAATGGCGTTATTTTACGGAACACAACAACAGAAAAACTTGGAATTAACCTTTAATAAATTTTTTATGCAAGCCAAAATTTTTCTTTGGGGGTAAAAGGGAAGTTTATTTAAAGAATACAACTGCGAAAAAGATTTTAGTTAACCCTTGGATGTAAATTGCGAAAAAAATATGCTGCCAAAAATTACCGCTTTTTTTTTAACCCGTTTTTAAAATGGGTGAAATTTTTACAAAAACACAACAACAAAAAAAATTTTTTAAAATTTAACCCTTAGTTTTAAATTGCGAAAAAATAAATAAACAACCAAAAATTTAAGTGGTTTTGGATTTAAATGCTGTTTTTTTAAAACTGTATTTTTAAATAAGAATAGGCTTGGGAAACCCTTTGGATTTTTAAATGTGCTCAAAAAAGGGAGCAGTTTTGCTTTAAAAATGAACATCCCAGTTTTTTGGGGCCAAACACTGAAATTCATTTTAAAAATTTTACCCCACAAAATCAGAAGTGGGAACGTAAGAGAAGCAGTTTGAGACAAACTGTCACCCCCTCCAAAAATTCGCGGGTATAAAAGTGTGTTTTTTAGTAGGGAAGATTTTCATAAGTAGTGTTTGAGCGATTCGTTGACTATTGTCGGGGGGGAAATATTTGATATGGGAAATTATCAACCCGTTTTTCCGTTTGGGGATAAAAGATTACCCCGGTTTGACCATTAAAGTCTATGGGAGACAACAACCCCTTTTTTTAAAACCCAAAACAGGGCTGGGGGAAGGGGGGAATTAACACCACAACAGTCAAATGGAACTTTTGCAAACATCTTAGGCAACACATTTGGTTAAAAAAGCCACAAAAAAAAAAGTAAAGGGGAACCTTTTTCCCCCCCCTAATTCCCGGGTCTTGAAACCAAAAACCCTGCCCCTTAAAACCTGCATCACCAAAAATTTTAAAAAAGTCCCAAAAGGGCAGTTGATTTAAACCCCACTTTTTACTTGAACTGGCCTTTGGAATATCCCGGGAAAAGGCAGCATGACCCCAAAAACCCTGCAGGGAACCCCCCCATTTAAAAAAGTCCCGGAAAAAAGGAGTCTTTCAACCCCCCATTTTTGTTTCAAAGGACATTAAATATACCTGTCTGGGCCCCCGCTTTGACCCCAAACCTGCATGACCCCCATTTTTAAAAAAGCGAAAAAAAAAAGGGGGTCTTTAAACCCAAACCTTTTTTGTTGAATTGGACTTAAATTTTCCCTTTGTCCTAGGCCACAGAAATGAGCCCCAAAAACCGGGAATGACCCCCAGATTTAAAAAGTGAAAGAAAAAGGAAATTTCTTTGCCCACATTTTTTTTTGAACGGGACATTGCTAAAATTTTGGCCCTGTACCGCAGTTTGAAATTAAACCTGTCTGGTTGGTCCCCCAACCCTTTTAGGTAAAAATTGCCTGGGGAAAAAGGAAAAGGGGAAAAGGTCTTTGAACCCCATTTTGTTAAAATGGACAAAAAACTTACCCGTCCTTTACCCCCCGGGGGAATGCCCTTTTAAACCGGGTCTGCCCCACGTTTAAAAAAACCCCCGGGGAAAAAGGGGGTCTTTAAAACCACCTTTTTTTTTGAACTGGAAAATTGTATATCTGCCCTGTCCCTTAAAGGTGAGAGACAAGGGGCCGGGCGGTTCTGTCATCTTTTAAAACCCCAGGTTCAGCGGGCGGGGCCCGGAGTTAAGGGGGCGGTGAGGGTCCAGGCTGGCTTTGTAAGTAACTATTAAACGGTTTAAAAAATGCCCTTTGACGCAGAAGGGAAAACAGTGTGCTGAACCCAAGTGCGGAAGGGGAAGTGTGAGGTAAGACCCCCAGTTTTTCCCCCAGTACACAGTCAGACCGGGGTAGCGCTTCCCCTCCGTATGAGTGCGGCCCAAATTGAGTTCATTGGAAATACTGGTGGTTAACGCTCCTGTTAACCCCGGTGCCCTTTTTCTTGGCATTCTTTTTCTCATTTTACTCAACGTGCTGGAAAGGGGAAAATTTTTTTCTGTACTTTGTTCTCGGGCCTGTCCCTTACTCCCTGGGCCTCTGAATAAAACCCCATTGGGGCAAAATTTTTTCCTTTTACCCCCCCTTTTACAATTCAGAGGGAAAAAATTTTTTTTTCCAGCTATTTTGTACTGCAATTTTTTAGTATTTTAATTCTAAAAAAACACATTTTTTTAAAAAAGGGTGGAATCCCAACCTTCTTTTTTTTTCTCTTGTATTAAATAGGTTGTCTCAATAAGGGGTTGGTGCAAAGTTAAAGATCTTGGGAAAACAATTCATTTTGCCATAGGGGTTTTCCCCTAACAGTGTCCCCACCTATTCCTGTTTCTGACGCACCATCACCCTTGAGCCAAACTTGGGCAATTTTGAAGAACAAATGTCTTTTTAGAAAAACATTTTTTTTTAAAAAGGACCCGTAGTTAGCCGGGCCCTTTCCGCAAAATGCCCCCCAAAAATTTCAAAAACATGACCCCGAGCCACTTTTGGACAATTTTTGAAGAAAAAAATGTCCCTTTTTAAAAAACATTTTTTTTAAAAAGGACCGTAGTATTGCTGCATTCAAAGCCCCAAAAAGCCCCCAAAAAAATTTTTTAAAAAGAATTTAGCCCCTTTTAAAAATTGTTTAAGGGGGGGAAAAGCCATTAGAAAAAACCCCCCCTTTTAAAAGGACCCCAATTTTGTGATTTCAAGCCATGACCCAAAAAAATTTTAAAAATAGACTTCCCAGCAATTTTAAAATTTTGGGGGGAGGAAAAAGCCACCCTTTGAAGCCCCCTTTCTGTTCAAAGGACCACGATTTTTTGCTGTATCCACCGGGGAACAGGGCCCCCAAAAAAATTTTAAATATGACTTTTCAGGGATGTTTAAAAAATTTTGAGGCCCAAAATGACCCCAAAAAAATTGACAAAGCGGGAAAAATTTTTGAGTAAATGGAAAATGCTGAGTAAAAGGAATAGGTTTTGTCATGAAACCTTGGTTTTTCTTTTAAAAGTCTCCTAAAAGCAAAACCCAGAAAATGAAAAAGTTGGGAACTGAGAATAAAAATTGGGAGTAAGAAATGATCATTTTTTTAAAAAAATTTTTAAGAGGGGCCCTTTTGTTTTTGAAGGGAATGTGAAGTAGACCCGGGAACTAATCGGTTACCTCGGCAATTGGGGCCACAAACCCAAAAACAGAGATCCACCTGATTCATTTTTGATGAAAGTCAAAAAGATCCCAACATTATCTGTGGAAAGGGAGGATGCTTTGGGCTGTAATGACTCCTCCCCGGGGTGTGCTGGGAAGGGTTCCGGGTCAGATATGAGCTGGCTGCTGGGCAGGAAAAAAACACTCTATGGCGTGGGAGCGAGCTCGGGCCATTTGTCCCTTTTGGATTCCGAAGTCTATTGGGTCCCGGAAAAACAAAACAAAAAAATTGGGTTTTTGAGACGGCCCGTTTGGGCGTTGCCCTTTATTTAAGCTGGTTTCTGTGGGTGTTGGTTTTGTTTCCCTGCATTGATGCATTTGTGGGGGGTAAAAAAAGATTGCAGAGGTCACCTTAGGTTTGCCAAACCCTTTCCTGCTGCTTTTGTTTCGCTTTTTGGGTACTTGGCACTCTTATGCTGTCACGGTTTGCTGGGTGTTGTTCCACCGTGACATTTGCAAGAACCTGAATCAGACGCAAAAAAGTTTTCTCCCGTTTTAAACCAAACAGCAAATCCCATTTTTTTCATTTTTCTCTTTTTTTGGGGTTTGGGGGGGGAAAGGGAAAGGGCTTGGGGTTTTGGGTTTTTTACGGGGATCCAGGAGGGTGGGGCCCCCCAGTAAAATGTTGTTTATTTTGATGGCCTTAATGGAGGATCAAAGTTGGGGGAAAAGGCATCCAAAAACATCATGTGAGAGAAAGGAGGGTTGATTTCCCCAAGGGCCCCTGGGTTTAAAGGGGGCCCAGCAAATGATCTTCCTCATCTTCCTCCTCGCCTCAATTGCCCCCAAAAATCTTTCCAAGGCAGGGGGCGGGCGGGGAATGTCGGTGTCTAGGAAATTATCCCTTTCCCCCTCCTCCTTTTCCCCTTCCTCCGGCAGGGTTCAACACAGGGGCCCCGCTTGCCCCAAAATGATGTACCCTGAGGGGGTGATGCGCCGCCTTGCACTTGTTCCCGGACCCCAAAACCCCTGCCCAATGGGAAAACCGATAAAATTTTTAGAAAATGTGGGCCCTTTTGGGGGTTCGAAGGAGAGAAAGGTCCTGTCCGATTGTTCCGTCTCCCCCTGCCCGGGGGACCTGGTTTCAGAGTTCCCAAAGTTCGTTCCAGAACTAAAAAATCACCACCCAAAGGTTTTTGCTGAAAGGGGATTGTTCCCCCACTGACCCAATTTTTGGGGGCTTCTTCAAAAATTGGCTAAGGTTGGTGCAAAAGCTCTTTCAACCTTTCCCCCCACTCTCGGTGGCTTTAACACCCCGAAGGGGCCGCAAACCCTGCTTGTCAGGCCCTGGGTCTTTTTTACTGCGTAATTTGGGATTGCGCTGCTCCCCCCAATCGGGTGGGGGCCCTTGGAGGGTGGAATTCCAGGGGTGTTGCCACGTCATCAATGAGAGGGTTTGACGAGGAGGCCAGCGACGCTGCAACGCACCCAGGCGGGACAAAGCAGGTGCAAGGGCGGAAGTGCGAACTGACCTCGAGCCTTTTTCAGGGGCAGCCCGCCCCGGGTAGCGCTTTAGAAATTTCTGGCCCGGGGGGTTCATGATTTTGGCCAGGCGGGGGGGATGTCCCCACCCACCGTTTTTAAGGGGGGCCCCCAAGTTTTCCCCCCTTTTATCGCACACTACTTCCCGGGCAAAAGGTTTCTTGTCCCCAGCCAGCGCTGGGGTCTCGTTGCGGAACCCGTCCACGTCCTCATGTGTGTGGACGGTCCCAAGACGATTAATTTCAACAGGCCTGGTTTTCTGGGCCCTGATGCCCCAAGGACCTTTGGGGGAAAAGACCCTGCACCCCCCCTGCAGTTTTTGAAGAGCTCGCCGAGCCGAGAGCCCCATCACCACAGAGACACCACCCAGCTTCCCCCAGTGAGCGTCACAGAGAAAGCGGCCTTGGGGCCATGCTTACTAGTCCATGTGTCGGTGGTGAGATAACTTTTCCGGACACAGTTTCAACAACGCGCTTAAATTTTTTAAGATACACGTGCTGCCAAAGGGGCAGGGAGGCTTTTTTTGGCAAAAAATCCTGCTCGGCATCTGGTAGGGGGGCAGGAAAGACCATGACGTGGGGGAAACCCATCTGGTCCACCAAACGGAAAGCAACAATTCAAGGCCAAAACCCTGGCAATCCCGAATTCAGGCTTTGGCTTTGGGGGGTTTGGGGTTAAATGTTTCTTCTGCTCCCAAACCTAAAAACCCAAAAGGCTGGTGCTAACTGGCGCTGTACGCTGCAGGTCATCAACTGGGGGGGGAAGGAGAAGGGGTAGGATGGTCTCTGGGGTGTGGTGGAACCGGCGACGGTGGAGGGTAAAATGGGAAGTGACCCCGATCATGACTCGAGAGACATGGGCAGCTAGGAACACTTGGTGGTGGCGGGGAGGCGGAGACAGGGGGTTTGGGACAGGGGTTTGGGGCTCGGGGGTGGGTATGGCCTTTTTTTGCCAAGTGTTCCTCCATTTCAACTCAGCATTCCGATGTGAAGACATGTTGGTGGGGTTAAAACCTAAGATTTTTCCCTCACATGCTTTACAGGAAAGGCGACATATGACATCGCTGGGTAATCAAGGCTTGCTCAAGAAGGCCCGGGGGCTTGAGGGTCCTGGACCTTTTAAAAGGCATAAGCGAGGAGTGGGGTTTCGGGGTGGCGGAATCATTAGCGGACTTCTGCGATGCCCTCCCCCTTTTTTGAGGTGGGACCCGTATTGACACACCCCATCCCCTTCCTCCTCGCCCGAGTGATAAGCTCCAAGCAAATTCTGGGGAAAAGCCCACGATGGCCCCGCAATGCACATCACCATCATCATCAACACATTGACTTGGCGTCCGATTTTTCTGCATCCGAAGCTGCGGGCTACAAGAAAGGGGCACTGCAAGGGGTTCCCGACCACCAAGGTTTTTTTCCCAATTTTTGACCGCTCCTCTCCTCCTCTGTGGCATCTAAGGGGCAAGAGCAAGCACCTTTTTGGGCCCTCTTTTTTTAAAAGCCTTCTGACCCCAACCCGTTTTTTGTCACAAAGAGGTCTTAGAAAATGGATTATCCCAGTGGTGGATACACGAGTTAAAATTTTGGGCTGCCTTCGCTTCATGTTGGAGGGATGTGATGAGCTGTGACGCTTTTTTGGGCCGTGATGGGGGGCGAGGGGGTAAGACGCGGGATGCAGGGCTTTTAACCACTGAAAACAATTGGCGACGTGTTCTTTTCTGAGATTCACAGGGCCCTGACCCGCGATGACAGGCCTGACGGTCCTGCAACGACGACCGCTGGCAGGGTGTTGTCCCAGCACGGAAGAGCACCTTCTCTGTCCCTCTACCCATGTCCTGCCCCCCTTTGTCACTTACCACCTGAAATTTTGCTCTATGTTTAGAAAAATAAAAATTTGAGAAGGGATGGAATAGTTTTTGGGAAAATCTCTTTTTAAAAGAGGCAAACACGCTATTCTCAAAACCCTCAAAACAAACAAAAATTTCTGTATTGAAATTTTTAAATGCTAGGGATCTCTATCAACAAAGCTTTCCCGACCAAAATTAAAAATCAAATGTCTGAAATGGTATACGGGTAATAAACGGGATTTTTTGGCACCTATAATTCACCGTGTGTACTAAATCCCCGTATTTAAATTTAACTGCAAAGTACTCTACACCAAACATGACTGACCAAAATAAAAAAACACCGTCTGAAATGTGTGGGGGTAATAAACGGGAATTTTTTGGGACTGATCAATTCACGTAGTGACACAAAATTGCTTATTCAAATTTAACTGCAAAGAAATCTACAACAAAGCTGACTGACCAAAAGTGAAAAAAAAAACCCTTTTCTGAAAAGTTAGGAATAAAGTATTTTTTGGGACCTTCAATTTACCTGTAGTGACACAAATTGCTGTATTCAAAATTTTAAATGCTAGGTACCCCTATCAACAAAGCTTATGACCAAAAGTGAAAAAACACCTGTCTGAAAGTATAAAAGGGAAATAAACGGTATTTTTTTGGCACCTTCAATTGACCTGTGGTGCTACAAAATTCTGTATTCAAATTTTAAGCAAAGTAACTCATCAAAAAAGATTTATGACCAAAAGTGAAAAAAAACACCGCTGAAATGATACGGAAATAAAAGGTTTTTTTTTGCACCTATAGTACACCCTTGGGGACACAAATTGGAGGGCAAAATTTAAAATGCAAGGGGCTCTTCAAAAAAAGTGGCCGCCCAAATGAAAAAAACACGTATCTAAATGTATACGGGATAAAAAAAGGTATTTTTTGGCACCTATCAACCTGGTATACAAAATTGCTGGATCCAAAATTTTAAATGCAAGGTGGCTATATCAACAAAGCTGGCTGCGAAAAATTAAAAGAACACCTATCTGAAATGTTAGATAATAAAGTGGAGTTTTGCACCTAGCAAAAAGACCTGCAGTTACTAAAAAGATCTGTATCCTAATATAAGCAATGCAATGTCTAAACAAATTTTGGCTGTACAATACCAGATCCTTTATAGAGCTTTTCTGTGTTTTCCCCCCGGCCCCCCCCCCCCCCTTTGCTCCCCTGTGACTTTAAAGCGGGAGATGCTCCTTTAAAAATTCTCTGCCTAATACCTAAATCTGTAAATCTTGATCTAATAAGTTCTAAGGATCACAGCTAAAAGTAAGGGTCTCTGTGAAAAAATAGAACAATTTCGCTGAGCTGTTTGCGAGCTTTTGGACAGAGGGAAGCGCTCGCCCACTGTATGAGACGCTGACAACACGTCTAACAGGAAGGTTTCTATTAGCCCGGGTCATGTGATTTTTTTCCCGCCAATCGCAACCATACACATCCGTCATGACGTCGCAACAAAACCCCACCCTGCTCTATTCTGAAGCTATTTGCTGGCCCCAAAATGGGCAGGAAGCGCCAAAAATGGCGCGTATTAATAGATTAACACAATTTTAACCTAAATTATCGCTGATGAAAAATTCGATCAACGTAAATACCGTCCCATTTCAACTTGTGATAAAAATGTCACACTAAACATAAGTAGCAGCACACGGCGCACCTTCCTACAAAGTACAGAAGGCAGTATGACTCCAGCATCGCGCCCGGCTTATATAGTGGGTGACGTCACAGAATCCCCCCCGGGCTTGATTGATTCCTTTTGCACATGTCATGAAGGCACCCTTTCTTCCCCCCAACTTCTTTGTCCCCTGTAAGAAATGTGCTCGCAGCCCTTTTATCAATCAAAAGCACGCTGCGTTCCCGCGAATCACCCCAAAAATTTGACTTCGTCAGAACGAAGTTTTTCCCGAAATTCGAAACGAATTTTACTTTGTTAGAAACAATTCGCCCTCTTAGTATAGGGCAACTGGCGCACAAAAATACATAAAATTCCAAAAGTCACGGCACAAATCAAACAAAAAAATCATCAAAGGGGATATAGGAATCCCCTTGACGAAAACGGGAATGAGCTTAAGCACTTTTTTATCAAAATTGTGAACTAAGAACCCCAAATTTCATATATCCTTTGAAAATGCATTTTTCAAAAATTTCTATATCCTTTGAGCTCTTAGTTGATAGTGTGCCCCTGCCTTTGGAAAGTATATGTATGTTTGCCGGCCAGTGTGCACCTATACTTATTTTTTCAAAAAAGTTTTTTGAATGAGCAGAGCCAAATAGTGTCTTATTATTCTGTATGAGAAGTGGCTGTCTCATTGGCTTTTTGCACTCCACCCACGCCCACCTCCACAGGCTTTTAAATCAGTGCAGTGTGTTCAGTAGCTAGTCCTTTTCACTCCCTGAGGTATGGAAGTCTGAAAAGGCTCCAAGAGAGGTAACGTTTTAGTGTTAGGACTCACCTGTACTGGGGTCCCCTTGACGAAATCGGGAGGTGAGCTTAAGCACTTTTGATCAAAATTGTTAACTAAGAACCCCAAATTTTCATATATCCTTAGCAGAAATGCATTTTTCAAAAATTCCTATATGCCTTTGATGTTTTCTTAGTTGATAGTGTGCCGCTGACATTTTGAATGTATATGTAGAGTATATAGGTAGGCAGGGTGGGCTATATCGGCAGGGTGGGCTACATAGGCAGGCAGGGGAGCTATATAGGTAGGCTGGTGGCCTATAAAGACAGGGCAGGTAACATAAGAAATCACTTACTTACCTCGGTCCACGCTCCCTCGATGCGCTGTACTCTGGCCGCTATGCTCAGCGCGGGCGGTGCGATCATGTGACGTAATCACGCCGCCCATGTGATCACCAGATGCACTCCACTCTGCTACCACAGGTCAGCGCTGCCTCTGAATGCTCGGGCCGGAGGGCACAGGCCCCCTAAGCGCACGGGCTCTGCTACGTCTGCTACCCCGGTAGTTACGCCTCTGCCCCTACTCCTAGAACAATTTTTAGGCGCTCTAGTTCTTAGCTAACAGAGATTATGCAATCTACAAATTTTCATTAACTTCTGTGCATTTTTAAGACATTATCCACCACCATCCAGATGGTGATGCAACAGGAGACAAATTCATTATAAAATCTGTCAAGGTTCTAGGGTCTAGTTGAAGCTGCAACTGCTCTAAGACTGCTGGGGCATAACAGAGACCAAAGGGTGTCATAATAAGTTTATAGCACTATCCTTTCACTTGTCTCCCTACTTAATTCAGTTTAGACTGTTCATAGATCGCTAAGGATCTAACTTGGAGAAATAAATCCAAGTTAGATCCTTAGATCCAGTGATAGAAAGTATCTGTTCATCATGGTGATTTTTCTCAGACTACTTAAGTCAGCATAACGCCTTAGAGATCCATCTCTCTTCTTCTGGAAAAAAAAACACAATCAGATCACTCTGCTCTAATAAAGGTAGTGCCCAGGCCAGGGCTTCTCATGTGAGCAAGGCAGCTATATAAGCTACCTTAACTGAGTCAGAGAAAGACGGCAGAGGATACAGTTTGAAGTATACAGTCCTCTGGTTCATAAACCCTTTGCAGGCTTTAGGATCCCCATGGTATTGTGGATGGAAGGCATAGTCTGGAAGATTATGGAATCAGTAGAAGAAACTGAGACAAATTACTGTAGGACATTAAGGTGCTTGGAAAATCTCTTTTTGATAGGAGCTTTGCTCAACCAGCAGATCCAGATGTACTATTTTAATCTGTGGCCTTGTGCCACTGTTCAATTCAACACAGATTCCACATCGGATTTGGTGTTCAAATCCTTGTGTAATTTGACAGTCATTTATTTATATGGCCAGTCTCTGCTGTAGTTCACAATATGAACTAGAGCATGGATTTAAGGCACCACTTCAAATCGGTAGTATGAGAAAAAAGATTGGACATGTAAATGTTTTCAAGTGGATGCTATGGTAGTGACATGGGTTTGCTTCATTGAAATTGATGAACCGGTGTCCAAATCAAAGGAGAAAACTGCCTCTGTAAAGTAAAAATCCTCAACATAAATATGAGTTATCACCTCAGATTTCTGTCGAAGATTACAGATCAGATTGTTGCGATAGCAAAAGTCCAAAGTGTAAACATGACCTAAGGATCACATACCAGAAATTGTCATTCACAAAATCAAAATAAATTTGGTGTAGGCTATTGTTATATTTCAATAAGGACTTTATTGTAGCAATAGAAACTTACACGAAAAAACATGCAAAAACGGTCCATGAAACCTAGTGGGGAGAGGTGGATCCTTGGGACCAGGAATAGCTCCAGAGGCCCTGCAGACTTATGCCGAGAAGAATGTCAGAGGAACACCAGTACCAGCAATATGGCAGAAACAGGACAGGAGGTAGACATGGGCCCGGACCAGGCAGAATCATGAAATACAGACTTTTACAGGAAACAGACCAGAAACACAGATGGCCAGTGACACCAAGCAAGACTCCAGCTTGTACACAGGTAACTCATGCTCAGTCTGACAGCAAAGGCTGGTTTTTATAGCCAGTCAGACAGGGATATGGGTGTCAGCTGCTACCGCTGACGGTGATATTATGGCTTTTCTTTGTATATGCTCTTATCTCAGATCAAAAGCCATTGAAAAGCATTAAAAAATTTAAGATTTGGGCCAAATGCATTATTGTCATTTTTTGTTTTTGCTACTCTGTACCTTAGGGTTTTTAAAAAGTTGTTCTTCAATTGGTGCCAGTGTGAGACCTATCCCCTATATCTTTCATTTAAGAGTATTGATAGGTATTCGTATGTTTCTACAAGGTACAGTGGTCCCATAACATACAATATAAATTTGTTCCAAATGACAATTGCATGTTGGAATATAACTTTTTGGAAAACTGGTAATTGGTTCTGAAGACCCAAAATGTCACCCGACATAATGCAACATGAAGATGAAAAAAATTTTGAAGCAATAAAATGCAGAAAGAAAGTTTTAAAAAGAAATCAAAAAGACTGTTGGGGGGGTTGAAATCATTTTTTCCCATATTGAAAAAGAAGAACTTTTACACCCCAAATGTAAAAAAAAAAAGAAAAAAGGGCCCCCCCTTACCTTTCCCCAAAAAATTGGGGACATGTAGTACCACATGTACTGTAAAAGGGGCTGCTCACCCAAATCACATTTTTCTTCAAAAAAGGGGGTTTTATAGAAAATGTTCATGATAATTGGTTAGATCTTATTAAAATCACGAGCTAAATCAGCGTGTCTTGATATTGTATGGTGAGTTTTTTTTTCAAGTTTTAAATGTCCCGGGAAAGCCATTGTATGTGAATATATTATACCCTGCCCGCTGTATCTGTTTTTGATTGCTCAGATGGGATCTGGGGTGAAAAGTAATTGTGCTTGAAATGAGGACAAATAAATAGTGTATCAACAAATTATTTATTAACATTGTCTGCTCTTTTTAATAGCTCATTGTTATCCTAGAGATGCTGGATCTAAGTAACATCAAATAGACAGAAATGATACAGTAAGTAACTCAAAAAGGGAAGGAAAAATAACTCTTTCACAGAAGCCCATTTTACTGCGTGTAGTGTATGTATGAACTGTCTGTATAAAGCCTTAGTTTGCCTGCACCCAGTTTATTTGATGTTACTGTATTTCCTGCTTTTTTGTAGACTGTAAGCCTTCCCAGGCAGTGTCCTCTTTCCCTCTTTACTAGTTGCTAGTCACTTATTGTTACCACTGTACTTTATCTGACCCATGTAATGTATTAACCCCCTAAAATGAAATGCACCCTGGAATCAAATGGCGGTTAAAATAAAAATAAAAATAAATAATTTTTCCTGATACCTTTCTTTAGTGGTACAGCAGGGCGCCATCATCTTTATTAACCTTTCAGGCCCCTAAAGCCAAATCAAATGGGGCCCCCACTCATTACTATTTCCTATTTTAAAATTCGGGGGCCCCTTTTTTATTTGGAAACCCCCGACAGGAGTACTGCCCATACTGCCCTATTGGCACCTCTGAGTACTAGTAGGATATGTAACAAACGTTACTCATTGTAGCTTTAAATTTTTTATCAATGTAATTGGGATTGAAATTAGCAAATACAGTATACAAGTCATAATCCCCAAAACAGGTGAACCATCATTAAATTTTATGTTAATGGATCAATTGAATACAATAATATTTGTAACAAAGCATCTAGCTGCAAGTGACAATTAAACTTGCTATCATTTGTGTCCATATTTGCTAACCTTTCTGCCATGTCTGAAGGGGCAACACTTTTCAAATAAACTTTATTAAACATTCTTTTCTGTTCAGATCCTGGGGGCTCTATAAAAAAAAACCCTTACAAAAAAGGAAACTGAGCAAATACATAATCATTATGTTTTTCAAGTATAGACTGAGTGACTTTTTCACAAATCCAATATGCAATTAATGTGAAGTGATCCATAAAACCGATTAAAAGGAGAAAAAAAAAAGTGGCAGTAAAAACACTACAAAAAACATTTGTTTGGGTCCAATGTTGATTACAGTCATCCGCTTCTCCCACCTGTATGTGAATCTTTTATTTGAAAAAATCATTAAAAAAAGTATTTTAAGCGAAAGCCAGGGGGTTCTATCAGTCCCTTTTAAGTCGGCCGTACCTCTTAGCATTTGATTAATGTGATGTTTCTCAAGAAATGCAATCAAGCATGCAGGTTGAATTATTTTTGCCAGCACTGCACAATTGTTGGGCTGAAGGCTTTGAACATTTTTCTCCAGCTCGGTTACTCCAAAATTGCTTCCTTATTCAGCAGACACTAATATTTTTTACATAATGCTTGCTATTTTTTTCTTTCCTAATGTTTTCTGTACTTATGAACCCCGGAATAAATTTTTTAGAAATTGTAAATCTGAGTTTTTGGTGGAGGATAATTTTTTATATTTTTGAATGTACTGACTGTGTTAGTGAAAGGAAAAAACAATACGTTCTAGGGAAATGTTTTTTCTGTGTTGTATTTTTTTGTATATAAGGCAGCACCTTTAGGTTCAGGTCCTCACTGGACTACTTTGCTTATTCAGTCTGATATACTCTGCGGCTGTAAGGCAACTTGACCAACTGGATATATGATGTAAACAGAATGAATGGTGTCCACAAAATATCAATAAATCCTTGAAGCCAGTGTCTGACAGTCCATGGACAAAGTGAAATTAAAACGACATTGGATATAACAATTAGAGGAGGATATTTCAACACCAGCCTTTAATTCTTTTTTTAGTGAATGGGTTTTGGGTGGTAACGCTTTTTTGATGAGGAACATAGTCTCATAGATCCTGTTGACAATGCCATTCAGTGCACATCCTGTGTATGCAATCCTTGAACAGCCGTCGGAGGGTGCATTCTGCTGAATGAGATGTGTTTAAAAGCATGTTCGAAGCCGTGTCCTGGTCTAAAATTAGCAGTGGCAGCGTTAGATCCCTGCCAATTGGAAGTGAGTTTTGGGTCATAAAACACTCCAGTGTAGATGCTGGGGAGGATGGAGCATGGGAAGTGCAGGAAAATGGGCAGTAGCTGGGGGCACAGTCAGAAAGAGGGGTAAGGGAAAAGTGTAGGGAGCTAGTCCAGATCTGGGACACCCCCAAATTTTTGCAAGTTGGGGATAAGGGGATGTCTGGGGGTGTCAGTTCAGAAAAAGTTGGGAGCAGCAAAACCTACCCCCGTTGCTCCAGTAAATAGGGAAAAAAAAGTTCACGGCAGGTAGAAAGGGGTCGTAGTTGGGGGAACCCCTTATTAGGGAAAAAAAGGGAAACTGTCACAAAAACCCGGACGTCGAATCGTTGTTTACCTGGGGCCTGAGTTCCACATATCGCGGATTGGGTTGACAAAATCCAGCTATTATGGTGCATATTGACACCAATGACAAAGTTAGAGGTAGTTGGAGTGTCCATAAAAACGATTTCAGGGACTTAGGCGAAAAGCTCAAGGCAAGGACCTCCAAGGTAGTTTTTTTCAGAAATACTACCTGTTCCATGGGCCACACCAGAGAGGGGAGATTAGAGAGGTGAATAAGTGGCTCAAAAATTGGTGTAGGAAAGAGGGATTTGGGTTATATCCATATGGGATATAGGGTGCTATATAAGGATATCCTTAAATGTTTTTCTGTAGAATTAAAGACCTCACTAGGGATATAACAGGGTGTATAAGGGTAAGGTCCTACAACGGATAAGCCCTTGTCAGGGTCGATTACTCCGTAACCAATAGGTGTATATAGGGGTATTGTAGGGAAAAATCTGTACCTCAATTCCCTGACTCTACTTGTGATAAGAATTGGATTAAAGAGGGGGCGTGGCCTGGCTATTGATGGTGGCAGACGCTTGTGCTGAGAGCTTCAGCGGAGCTTTATCACTGTGGCCCAACTAAACCCTAAACTGCAGCAAGAACTGCTTGAGGGGAGTGTTAAAACATCCCGACAGTATCGTGCATTAGAACTGGAGCAGAGCGGAATCTCGGAACGTGAGGGAAGACTTACGAGAGGAACCTAGACAAAAATGGAGTGCGTATGATAATTGTGTGAAATATAAAATATAACTTTTAAATCACAATTTAAAATAATATGCGGCTGAGCAGTACAATAATTAAGTAAATAAATCCAAACACATGAGTGCCATTAAGGAACAGCACACTAGAAAAGACTCACTCTGACGAGTCACTGGGGGTCTCTGCACCAGTATGAATTGTAGAGCACTCGCCCCGACAAGGGCGACCTCACACTGGCGCAGAGACTTACCCTATAGACTCCAACCTTACCCTTACGTGGTCATCATACAGTGTCCCGACATGTTTCGACCCACCACAGTCTCTTCAGGGAACCAATAGAGTGATGTATATGATCTAAAAATCAAATCAAATAATTCAAAAAAAAGAGGGTATAGATAGATAGATTTACCCCAATTTATACTAACCCAAATTGGATGTATAGAGGGTATCAAAACAATGTAATATAAATTAGTACATATCAAATAGTCACTGGGATACATAAAGTTACATCGTGGGTAGTGTTGAGCGATTGCGTTGGCTATCGAGATCGATCGATAGTCGATAGTCGGCCGCTATCGATAAGGTTTTTCGATAGTGAGCATCGATTATGCGCGATGACCATTTAAGTCTATGGGAGAGCAACAACACCTTCATTATTACACCCAAACAAGGCTGGAGAAACTGAAATTAACATCCACAACAGTCAAATGGATACGTGCTACATCTTAGGCAACACACTTAGGTTATAAAAGTCACAGAACCTTTCAATTCACCTGTGGTGAATATAGAATTGCTGTTTTAAGATTTACGTAGATGCTGCGTCAATGAACAGTGCTGGGTGCGCAAAAGTCAAAAAACACGTAACTGTTATGTTTTGATATAATAAACGGTATTTTTTGCACCTTTCAATTCACCTGTGGTGAATATAGAATTGCTGTTTTAAGATTTACGTAGATGCTGCGTCAATGAACAGTGCTGGGTGCGCAAAAGTAAAAAAACACGTACTGTTATGTTTTGATATTAATAAACTGTATTTTTTGCACCTTTCAATTGACCTGTGGTGAATATAGAATTGCTGTTTTAAGATTTACGTAGATGCTACGTCAATGAACAGTGTGGGTGCGCAAAAGTCAAAAAACACGTAACTGTTATGTTTGATATAATAAACTGTATTTTTTGCACCTTTCAATTCAACTGTGGTGAATATAGAATTGCTGTTTTTAAGATTTACGTAGATGCTGCGTCAATGAACAGTGCTGGGTGCGCAAAAGTAAAAAAACACGTAACTGTGATGTTTTTTACGTACACAGTTTTTTGGCAACAAAAACCTGTGTGCCCTACAAGTTTTGGGTTTTTGTAATTTAAGTGCAAGGTGGTATATAAACAGTCACGGGTAAGGGGAAAAGAACACCTATCTGAAATGAAAACTATTAATAAAAGGGTTTTGCAGCTAACAAAGAACCTGCAGTTACTAAAATGATGTTATCCATTATAAGGCTAGCTGCCCATTTTCCAGGATATATGTTCATAGAAACGTTATAATGAATATATGCCACTCCAATTGTCTACCTAAGTCGTGGTGAACTTTATCATTTCTTTATAGATAGAGCTGTCTGTGTTCGCAGCGCCGCGGGTCCCCCCCCCCTACCCTTCCACCTCCGGGAATTTTACAGCTAGATGCTCTTGAAAATTCGCTAGCTAACTACATAAAATGTTCCAAATTCCCTAATCGAACTAAATCGGAAGGATCACAGCTAATAGTAGAGGTTCTCTGTGGCAGAAGTAGACCTTATTTCGCTGTGCTGTTGGGCCTCAGGCAGAACCAGTCCTATCCTATGAGACCTGAGAGACACTGAGCTGAAAAGGTAACGCTGTGCTATGTAAAACGAGGTCAGGTGATTTTTCCACCATATCGGAACCATACACATCCCAGTCATGGAAGTAGCTCACACATCTCACCCCTGCTCTAATTCTGTAATCCTCAAGTGTGCTGGCCGCCTAATAGTACAGAGCGCCGTTAAAGGCGCGTTCTTAATAGATGAATACAAGGATTTAAACTTTATGAGCGATGATCTGTAAATTTCGATCACCCTAAAAACCTGCCGATTTCAACTTTACGATAAAAATCGCTCAACACTATCTGGGTTCAAAAAGTCAAAAGATGGTTGTAAAAATTTCAGAAATATCCTATCGCCGTCCCCTCGGACAAACAGTAAACCCAGCAACGTTGTGTAAGTAAACTCTGACGAAAAAAGAGAGTCTGTACTCACGAGAGAGGAGTCTGATATCACGTACTGATCGTCTCAGAGGCGGATGGCGCTTCATAAGACCACGAGGGCATGGTGTGCCCCGTATTGTTGAGAGAAAAGACAGCCTTAAATTGCTGGGAGCCGGATGTATTACACCGTCACTAGGAGAAACCGCATCACGTGCTTCCTCCGCCCTCCGTCACTTCCGCCCTCAAACACGGAGTTCAGATAATGAGTGTTCCAGACCTGAGTGCGGGTATGAAAGAGGCCGCGCTATGGTAACTGCCGCTCAGACTCACTTCCGCCCACACTTGTACTGAGTGCTGATACAACTCCGGCCACGTGTGCTGCGGAATATGACGAATAGCGTAGTCTGGCACAGCGTTTTAGTATACATTGAGCACAGAAAGAGCCACCCCAACAGGGCATGAGCATGGTCTCTGTTCGTGACCCTAGTGGGCAAACATTAGTCATAAAACAGATCTGTTTTGGCATACATTCCTGATTTGACAAGATGATCTGATTGACAAAGATATAATGTACGATACAACAGTAAAAATGGCATAATTAAAATAGGATAAAATGCATGTGTCGCTTAATAGCTAAAATACAAAAAGATAGATAAGATTCTCTTAGTTCGAATTGCATATATATAGATGTTGCTTTATATATAACTGTGAAACCCTAAAGATACCCATCACCTAGGCATAAAGGAAGCCTAAGACTTAGCTCCACAGTGATAAATAGCAACTAAATTTAGCTGTTCGTTGAATCCCTGAGGATGTAATAGTTGCCAAGAAAAATCCAGAAGGTTTCTCGTCTGAGGAGATCCATATCAAATCACCCTTCCTTTCATGGGGTCTTAAATGATCAATCCCATGATCCCTAAGGTCTTTATAGGTTCCCCCCTGCTGTCTCCAGACATGCCTGGACACCGGGGTGTCCCCTTTATTACAATTTTCACAGAGATGTTCAATCGATCCCTCCTTCTTAGTTCCCGAGTGGTCTTTCTACATTTTCTAGTCCACATGGACATCCGAATATGAGTTCACTCCGTTTGAGCGAAAGTTATGGAAGTCTTAATCACGAAAGATTGCCAGTTTTGGCATGATGGATATAGTTTTCCGTGTGTCAAGGGATAGTACAGCCGATTCAGCCGCTCATCGTGTAGAGCCTTTCGGTTTCCACCCCCCCATGCCTTTGTCAGCCACATCGATATCATTTTGGGGGGTACATAAGGTCTTCGCACAAGTCGGTCTTTAAGGCTTGTCCCTTCCTGAATGTATGGCTGTCTAGGCCCACTTTATCTTTTAATCAGGAACCATTTAAAGATATGTCCCAATGGTTTAGTTAGTAAATTACGAACCTCACTAGAGGCGGCATCAAAATGTTCCTATCGAGTCTTATATTCCTGATTTAGGTTGTTATCGTTCTGGTGTAGGGACCAGGAGACTTTCCTATCCGCGGAGGGCAGAGTGATATGAATCCTTGAGTATAAAATCCCCCCCCTCCGGGTAACTCTTTGACTCGTAATCTCTCACACAGGTCCCTTTGGCCTGATGAAGAATTCATTACTGGAGGTACAGTGCTACGCAATATTCTAGAACTTCCCCGGATTCCCTTCCTCAAAGATTATGAGCGGGCTACTCCAATGCCAGTAGTGAGTTGCATGCCGTCCTCCTTGCGAAAGATGGACGTTTTCAATCTCCATCATATCAGTTGGTTCCATCACATCCAAGAAGGCTATTTGGTAGGGTCTATTCGAGGTGAACCGTTCCATTCTTTTTTGTTTTATACTTTGCATGAAACTCTTTGAACCCATTTCTTCCCACTCCACAGACAATAATGCATAAATGTTTCTTGTAATAGAATCTATGTGCTCTAGGTGTTTAGGGGTTCCAGTGGCCCTGAAAACGTGTGGGGTCGAAACATGTCGGACACTGTAATGACACGTATGGTAAGTTGGAGTCTATAGGGTAAGTCTCTGCCTGTTTGTGGGGGCCGTCCTTGTCGGGGGCGAGTGCTCTACATTTCATACTGGTGCAGAGATCCTCCCATACGCGTCAGAGTGAGTCTTGTCTAGTGTGGCTGTTTCTTATTGCACTCATGGGTTTGGATTGATTGTACTTAATTATGTTTTGCTCGTCCGCATATTATTTTAAATGGTGAAGTAAAAGTTATATTTATATTTCACGTACAAGATCATACGTACTCCGTTTTTGTCTAGGTCCTTGTTTTATGTGCGATGGAGTAATTACCTGTTGTTTGTTTTAATTATTGGATTTGGGTCGTTTGTCATATGCGGTGTTATATAGGCATTGCAGATTTCCGGGCAACAGAATGGTAGTGTAATCAATGGTTAACAGTATATGCGGAGGAAATATTTTCAGAATAGGGAATATGTTTTACGAAAATAACACACACCCTCGCGTAATGTACTTTGAAGGATGTGAATTAAAGTCTATAAGAACAAATTTCGTGCTGCTGTGAAATAAAAAGCTGGTGTACTATTATATAAAAATCGTATAGGTACCAAGGTTTAAGATAGCCCTGAACGGCCCCCCATTAAAACAAAGTCCTGAGTTTGTGGTCAAGAATGGAAAAGTGAAAGCGACCGCTAGTTCTCCTTGCGGTTATGCAGCGTCGTTTAACCAAAGAAAGAACCAGGTTAGAATGGCATCAAATAATAAATTGAAAGAATTGATTACAACTGACGACCTTGAAAAAGGAACTGAATGTGTGATTTAAGAAAAACAGTTGACAGAACGCAATAGAAACAATTTCAACAACACCATTAAGGACCGTATACGAAAGCAAGTTATTAGGATCTTGGTACTTCAGAGAATACCCAAAGCATATAGTAATTGTCCAGGGTTCACACACGTCAAGGAGAGTCACTGATGTAATCCCTGCGATGAGACTGACATCTCAGATTCAGACTTGGAGGAAGTAATAGTTAGACATTTCCCTCTAATTCATCGTGACAGAGAGGACGGGGAGGTAACAAACGCAGGGAACTACAAAAACCTTTTAGTCGTCAATACCCATCGAGGTACGTTCAACTTCCTGAATTAATAACAGTGCACTCAAGAAGGACCAACACCAGGGATAAACTTTCATCATATACGCCTGAGTGGAACACGAAATGATTTCTTAGATAGACTCTCATTTTGTTCCCATCTGGAAAATGCATTATTTATTGTGATATTGTTATACTTAGCTTTGGGGCGGAAATGCGTTGCAGAAATAGCACGCCTTACAAACAACGGAGTGTCTTGTACAGTAGAAATGATGACATGCTAATGACGTTAGACTACTGTATAGTCTGGCGGACAGTTGATATACTAGTGTGAAATGGTCCCCTGTACACAACTGTGCCACAAAAACAAGAAAAGCCCCCGATGTAGGAATTTTTCGGTGTATAGACTCTTTGGTTCCCAAGTCACTAAAGATCTGGAACATTTGAGATGAAAGACTATTCCCATTCCAATTGTAACTTCGAAGAGGAACAGGCAATCATGAAACTATAACAAATCATGAATAGTTTAAAAAAACCCGACTGACATGGGGAACTTTTTTTATGGATCAAACAGATATTAGATTAGTGTAAAGACTTACTGTGTACCGTACCTGGTTTTAAACCTAGAAATGACCACAGAGGAGTACATACGAGAACTACTGGGTAATACATTTTTTAAAGCTAAAACGTCTGAGATGATTATGTCTCTGAATTGATGTTCTATTGCCCTAGTTTCCACGTCAGGAACAGTCTACGTACTCCCCAAATTCACAAGGTGTCAACCCCGTTGGGAGGGAGACCTATGTTTTCCGTGTAGATGCCTCACACAAAATTGTGGGTTTCCTTGACCAACCCTTAAAACCCCTTTGTGGAAAAGTCCCTATCGTCCATAAAGGGAAAATATGGCCCTTCAAAGGGAAAAGATGATGGGAAAAGGTACCCAAAGTAGCTTCCTAGGAAGAAATTTGCATGGAGTCATTTTTACACCTCTACCCCACACGAATTAGGATTTTAAGGAAAAATAAACTTTTCCCCTTAAAGGGAGGGGGCCAACAGTTTGATCTACAAAACAAATTTGTATTGGATTTTTTAAATGTTTGTTTCACAAAAAATTTTCTTTTTTTTTAAAGGGAAAACTTTATCATCAATTGAGGGGGAAACCCGCCAGGGGCAATTCCTGGCCCCAAAAGTTAGGGTTTCTATACTTGGGGGTGGTTGGGAGGTTCAATGGTCTTTGGCGATGAACCCCTTAAAAAAACATTTAAAACTTTGATTCTATACAAGAAAACATTGTTTGATTTTTTTTGTTGGGAAAGTGGGAAGAAAAAAGGAGTTCATAGATTCATGAAAAAGTTTAAATAAAATTGTTTTTGGACTCAGGTTCACCTAATGAAATAGCCCCTCCCAAATTACCCTTTTGGATTTGATGGAAACCCCAAAGGATATGATGGGAGATTAAAAAACTTCCATCTTTCCCCTAGGAGGGCATGCAACTCACTCCCTGCTTTGGAGTAGCAGCCATCCTTTTCCTTTGGGAAAGGGGAACCCCTGGGGGAAACAGTTTTGGGAGTTTGCACCCAACTGTTCCCCCAAAATTTGTTTTCATTCATGGGCCAAAAAGACATGTGGAGAGTTCAGAGAAAGAGTTACCCGGGGGGGGTACTCAAGGAATCATAAACTCTGCACCCGGCACGGTAGGAAACGTCCCCGGGCCCCAAAACAGAAAGTTAAACAACCTGTTTTCGGGAAATTTATAAGATTTGTTGGGGAATTTTTGGATGCGCCTTTGTGAGGTTCTTTAATATACTAACAAAACCCTTTTTGGGACATTTTTTAATGGACCCTTGACAAAAAAGAAAAAAGTGGGGCCCTGGCCCACCCCTTTACATTCAGGTAAAAAAAAAAACCCTTAAAAAGACCGTCTTGGAGAAGTAAATTATGTCCCCCCCCAAAATGTTTTGTATGGTAAATAGGAAAAACCGAAAGGTGCACGTTTGTAGGGGGATGTTTTGGTTTTGTCATCCCTTAAAATGGGGAAAAAATTTAATTTTAATCCCAAAAAAAGGGGCAATCTTTCGTGTTTAAAAGCACTGCTTTAAAATTGCCCGCCAAAAGGATTTAAATCTCCCGTATTCGATTTTCCATTTTGGACTTGAATATTTTGGAAAGCCAAATGGGGAAAAATAAGAAGGAGGATAGGCGAACATTTTTGTGACATTCGTAAAAAAAAGGGACCCCCCGGTTTTCCGGCATGTTGGGTAAAGCTTTGGGGGAACCTTTAAAAAACCTTAGGATCAGGGGAAATTTGTTTTTTTTAAGCCCCCATAAAAGGAAGGGTGTTTTTTGGGTTTTTGGAAATCTCCTCAGTCGTGAAACCCTTCTGGATTTATCCCTTGGGGCTTTTTAAACCCAAAGGGACTTAACAAACAGTTTTTTTTTTTGTTTGCTATTTTTTAAATGTGGAAAATTTTGTTTTAGGTTTTTTTTTTTTATTATGCCTGGGCTGAGGGTATCTTTGGGGGTCTTCACAGTTTATAAAAGAAAACCTATATTATGCATTCGAACAAAGTGTATTTTTAAATCTATCTTTTTTTGGTTTTTTTGCTTTAAGCGCACTTTGTTTTTTGTTTCCTCTTTTTAAATTTATGTCATTTTATACTGTTGTATCGTACACTTACTATCTTTGTACTTCTGACCATCTTGTAAACTTTCAGGATGGGGCCCAAAAAAGATTTTTTTTTATGTTTAAAGTTTTTCCCCCCTTGGGTCACGAACTGAGACCAAAGCTCGTGCCCTTTTTTGGGGGGGCTTTTTGTTCTGTGCCCAAAAGTATACTAAAAAAGCTGTGGGCCAACTACGCTATTTGTCTTTTTCGGCCCCACAGGGGGGGGATTGTTGTCGGGAATCAGTAAAATGTTTGGGGGGAAAAATGAAGTCGGGCGGGGGGCGTGCATAAGCGGCCTCTTACATACGCATAGGGCGGAAGTCTTAACTGAACTCCTCGTTTGGGGGGGGAAATGACGGAAAGGGGGGAGGAAGACGTGGGCTGGGTTTTCCCCAGTGACGGCTGTTAATTTCATCCGGCTCCCCGCACATTTAAGGCTGGGGCCCTTTTTTTCTCAACAAAAAGCCCGGGACACCATAGCCCCTCCGTGGTTTAGGAGCCAACGTCTGTGGGCCCTTTTCAGGGAGGTGATTTACAGAATCCTCCTTTCCCGGTTTTTTAAATACAGATCTCTTTTTTTTTGTGTGTAAATTCACAACGTTTTCTGGGTTTACAGTTTGTACCGTGGGGGGGCGATTGGATTTTTCTTGTTTTTTACAAACATCTTTTGCCTTTTTTTAAAACCCCGATGGAAAATTTATGTATTTCCCAAATGACTATTTGATATGTATTTAAATTTTTATTACTTTTTTTTGATACCCCCTTTTACATCCAAATTTTTTTAAATATAAATTGGGGTAAATCTATTTTCTTTACCCTCTTTTTTTTGAATTATTTGATTCAATTTTTTTGATTAATATTCATTTAATTTTGGTTCCCTGAAAAGACTGTGGTGGGTCGAAACATTTTGGGACAAATGTTGATGACCACTTTAAAGGGGAAGGTTGGAGTCTATTGGGTAAAAATTTTGCGCCAGTGTTGGGGGGCGCCCCTTTTCCGGGGGGGAGTGTTCTACAAAAAAAATTTTTTTGGTGCAGAGACCCCCCGGACCCCGTCAGAGTGAGTTTTTTAGGGGTGCTTTTTCCTTAATGGAAATCATGTGTTTGGATTTTTTGACTTAATTATTGTAATGCTCAAGCCGCTTAAATTTTTTTAAATTGTGAAGTAAAAGTTTATTTTTATAAATTTTTCACAATTATTTTTACGGGGAACTCCTTTTTTTTCTAGGGGTTCCTTTTTTTTTGCGTTTGGGGGAATTTCCTGATGTTGAAATTTAAAAAAATTGGGGGAATAGGTTCTTTTTTGGAAGACTTACGAGCAATTGAGGCCTAGCCCGGAACGGAGAGGTGCACTGTGCCGTGTGGTATCACACCAGCTCCGAAAAAAACATTTGGGCTCCTTTTACTAACCCTCGCGGCTGCAAGGCACCGCAGGGCCCCGGAGGGAAACCCCTAGCTCCAAGTTGGGAGAGAAGACCAAGTGCTCGCTGCTCCCACTGCTGCCGACCGACTCCTGGGACATTAGGCCTGACGATATAGAGGCAGCGCAATAAGTGTGGACATGGAGGTAACAAATTACTTGTACAGGGTCAGGGGTTTTATCCTTTTGCCCCCATTTTTTACTGCACGCGCTGGGGGTTTGGGCAAACCGAAAAAGGGCGGGGGACTATGTGGAGGAGAGGGGGTTTACTTACCTTGTTCTCCCCCTGCTCTGGAAATAGTGGAAAACTTAGATGCAAAAGGGGGGCTAAAACTAAGCCCCAAAGCCTTCTTAAATTTACATTTTCCCCTCCTTTAAAACCCTAAGAACCCCAGCTTTTGTTTTTGTTTTTCCCCCTTTTTTTGTGGATAAAATTTGACACATTCTATTTGTACCTCAAGATTTTAACCCCGTTGACTCCATTCAAAAGTATTGTTTATCCCCTGGGGAGAGGTAGAAAGAAAAAAAATAGACATACATTTATATGTATTATACAATACAAGAGGAGGAAACTCGAACAACAATACATGTCCTCTTTTATTAAACGTAAAAAAAAAAATGAGGAGCATAGCAAAAAGGAACCAGAAAGCAAAACCTGCTAAACTCACTGAATTTTTCCAACACAATACTCCTCCTTCTATGTCAAATCTGAAAGCTCATAACCCTTTCTCTCATTTATCATCTTCACCTTCTTTTCCGGGGTCAGTAGACCTGGAGTCTCAAGAGTTGAATGACCAAACATCCACAATGGAAACCACAATGCAAAGGCTTTTTCATCTTTCAGAGATAGTCTTCAGCAGGACTTTAAGCAAATGATGACAGAACTAAAGACTGACATTCAGTCCGTGGTTGCGAGGACTGACCATGTAGAAAAAAAATCGCAGAATTCGCCAAATCTCAAATATAAATATATTTAAAGCTGAAATTTGAGGAGGGGGTGCGAAAAATCCCGCAAAACTGCTGGCTTTGGGGGACGGTCCAGAAGAAAAAATAATTTTTCATCGGGGAGTCCCAGAACTGTGCCTTGATCCCCCTTCCCTTTCCCGCGCCCTCATGGGGAAAATTTGTTACCCCAACAAACAAATTATGATTTTGGAACAATCCATCGCCAAAGCATCTGGTCCCTTCGGTACCATCACAACGTGATTGCCAGAATACATTTTTTCACAACCAAGGACCTCTTCCTTAAAGCATTGCGAAATAAAATATCTCTACCAGAAAGATTTGCTAATATCTCAATCTTTCCAGACTTATCGATAGGGACAATGCTTTAAACAGAAGGAGTTGTACATACCCAAAAATTTTGTATTCAAAATATCAGCTGCCTTGGGCTTCCCCGTAAAGTAATCATTATAAGGCAAGTTTCACAAACTGCCACCCTTTTAATGTCCAAAGGGACCTTTCTTTTTAGGATTTACTGTTTCTTCCAAAAATTTCTCTTTGAAAAAATCCAGGGCCCAGCCAAAGCAATAATCCTCTCGCGGGCCGCCTTTGGGGGGGACAGGCAATTTAGGGTAGGGGCCCGGCCGATTTTGAAAAAGGGGGGGCCCGGGCCGCCGGCAGGTTACCGCCCCCTTGCTTCCGGGGAAAGTCAGTATTTTTAATTCAATTTTGGAAAGGGGCTTTGAGTGGGGGCCCCACCATCTCAGGGGCCCCTGCTCTCCTCCCTTTACAGCGCACTTTAACGTTTCGTGTCTCCTGCACTTGCCGGAGAAGGGGTCCGCCTCCTTTGTTTCAGAGGGGTTTGGTAAATGAACAGGCCCCAGGCCTGTTTTATTTCCCAAGCTTATGCTGGGGGGGGGGACCGCAAGGGAGCCGCGATGCTGCGATACCTGCGGAGCCCCCCAGGATGAATATCCGGCACAGCGTCACTGGCTGCCTGCGAAGGAGACGGGGCCCCGCAAGGGGGAGGAGGGAGGAGGTGGTCACAGGGAGCGGGGCCGGGAGGAAGTACGAGACGGAGGAGGGCTGCCTAATTTCACATACTGTGTAAATGTCCCCGGCGCCCCCGATTTCCCCCGGATCGTTTGGGCCAACCGAACCGCTAAGCTATCGGCTTAGCGGTTAGGCCTTTGGGGCGGGGGGTGCTTTTGCGGACGGAGGCCGCGGATAATCGTGGCCGCAGTAGGATGGGTCTGTGCGGGCCAGAGTGCAAAACCCCAAGGCGGGGGCATTTAAATTCACGCTTGCCCTTTCACCCCGCTAAAGAAAAAGACCAGGAGCAGGGGAAACAGGGGGGGATGGGAGGGTTTTTGGGGGGGTAAGTGCTGCCCAGGGTTTTCCCTTTTAATTTTAAAGCGCTTTTTTGCTGGGGGTTTATTTTCTTTTGTTTTAGGGGCAGGGAGGGGGGGGGTATCTATTGTTTTTATGTCCCGGGGGAGGGGTGCTTTTATTACTTTTATATGTGAGGGGGGGGGGGTTTTATTATTATTGTTATATGTGAAGGGGGGGGGGCTTTTTTATTATTGTTATATGTGAAGGGGGGGGTGCTTTTTATCTACTGTTTATTGCGGGGAGGGGGGCTTTTTATCTATTGTTATAGGGTGCAGGGGGGGGGGGCGATATTATCTTTTGTTATATGTGCAGGGAGGGGGGCTGTTATCTATTGTTATTTGTGCAGGGAGGGGGGCTGTTCCCTTATTTTTTAAATTGTGCAGGGGGGCTTTTAAATTACTGTTTTATGTCCCGGAGGGGGGCTGTTATTTTTTTGTTATATGGGGCGGGGAGGGGGGGTGTTATCTATTTTTATTTGGGGCAGGGGGGGGGGCTTTTTATTTACTGTTTATTTGTGCGGGAGGGATGCTATTATTACTGTTATATGTGCGGGGGAGGGGGGAAAATTATCTTTTGTAAATATGTAAAGGGAGGGGGGCTTTTTCAAACTGTTTTTATGTGCAGGGGGGGGGGCATTATTATTTATAGGGTGCAGGGGGGGTTGCTTTTAAATTTTACTGTTATTTTTGCGGGAGGGGGGTATTATTACTTATTTAGTGAAAGGGGGAGTTTAAAATCTCCCAAAAATTTATGTGTGTGGGGCCCAAAATTAATTTACCTACATATGTGCTGTAGGCCTTAAGGAAAACCCTAAATATTTTGCTGTGGGCCTATAAGCTACCTAAATATACATTTGTGGGGGGCCCTAAAAGGGGGGGTATTTTTTTTAAACCCTGCTGGGGGCCCTAAAACGGGCCAAATTTTCCTTGGGGGGAAACCTAAACCTGCCCTATCCCTCTGGGGGACCTAAACCCTGGCTTTATACCTGTTGGGGGACCAAAAACCTAATTATCCCTGCGGGGGGCATAAACCGGGCCTTTTATCCCTGGGGGGGGGGGCCCCTAAAACCGGGCCTTTATACTCCCTGGGGGACCAAAACCCCTTGCTATTTTCCCTGTGGGGGAACCTTTAAAACCTGCCTATTTATCCCTGTGGGGGACTAAACCTTTATTTAAGGGATGGGGGCCCTAAACCTCCCTATATCCCTGTTTGGGGGACCAAAAACCCTGCCTATAAAACCTGCGGGGGGGACCCCTTAACCCCGGGCCCATAAAACCCTTGCGGGGGGACCCAAATAAACCCCCCAAATACCTGCGGGGGGGATCCATAACCCCCTTATATACCTGTTGGGGACATTTTAAAAACACACCTACTTAACTGGGAAAATTATTTAAGTTTTAAACCCCCTATGGGGGGCGAAATAATTTAAAGGGGGGCCCCTTTTTACCTTCACTGGGGGCCCACTTTAAATTTACGGGTTTGGGGGGGGGTCGCAAAACAGTCTTTAAAAGGCGGTTGTTTTAAGGGGCCCTCAAGAAAGTCTTTTGATAAGAGTTAGAAATTTCGACCCCCGCGGATTTCCAGTGGGTTTGGTTAAGCCAGTTTTGGGCCCCCTAAAGCCGATTGAAAAGGGAGTTAAAAAATGGGACCCGGGGGGTTTGTGTAAAGAAAGTGTGTTTTTAAATATATAGGGGGGCGGGGGGGGTTGTGTGTTTACGGGTATATGGATGTGTGTGTGTGTTTATTTTATGGGCTGGGTTGTGTGTTTAAACTGTAAAAGGAGGTGTGTGCATATATACTGTATATGGATGTGTGTGTTTACTGTATATGGATGGGTGTGTGCATATATACTGGGCATGGGTGGTTTTGTATACTGTATAGGGGTTGTGTGCTATTTTAAGGGGCATGAGTTTTGGGGTTTTATTGGTTTAACTGTATATGGGGGTGTTGTGTATATTTGTTTATGGATTGTGTGCTTTAATAGGGGGAAATGGGTTTTGTGTGTATTTGTATATGGATGTGTGTGGGGCCTAATATTTGGGGCTTTGGGTGTGTTTTGTTTATGTAAAAGGAGGTGTCCCATTTTTAAAATTGGGCATGAGTGTGCGTGTATGTTGAAATATAGAAGCTTTGTGTTCATTTTATATGGGCATGGGTTTGTGTTGTTTTTACTTTATAGGGAGGGCCTGTGGATAAATACTGGACATGGGTGTGTGTTTTTTACTGTTTTGGGAAAGTGTGTGTGTGTTTTTTAAAACTGGGGAATGGGTTTTGTGTAAAATTTTATATGGATGTTTTGTGTGCTTTAATAATGGGTTTTTTTTGTGTGTTTACTGTTTATGGGTGTGTGTGTGTGCATATATACTGGGCATGGGTGTGTGGGGTTATACTGTATTTTGGATATGTGTGTATATTTGGATATGGGGGTGGGGTGGGGCATATATACGGGAAATGGGTGGTTTTGTTTTTACCAGTTTATGGATGTGTGTTGGTGCATATTTACTGGGAAATGGGGGGTGTTTTGGGTTTCTGTAAAATGGTTTGTGTTGTGATATATACGGGGCAGGGGTGTGGTGTTTTTTTTTTTTAATGGATTTATGTTTGTGAAATATTTCTGGGATGGGTGTGGGTGTATACGGGATATGGATGTTTGTTTTGCATTTTTAACTGGGCAGGGGGTGGGGTTTTGTATATGTATAAGGGGAAATGTGTATGTGCATTTTATACTGGGAAGTTTGTGTGTGTGTGTTTTTACTGTTTTTGGATGTGTGGGTTGGCCCAGTTTATAGGGGGTTTGGGTGTGTGTGTATACAGTATATGGAGGTGGGGGTGTGCATAATACGGGGGCAGGGTTTGTGTTTTGGGTAAAAATGTATTTGGATGTGTGTGTGAAATTTTATATGGGCATGGGTGTGGGTTTTTTATTTATATGGATTTTTAATGTGCATTATACTGGGCATGGGTGTGTGTGTAAAACTGTATATGGATGGGGTTTGTGCATATATACTGGGCAGGGGTTTGTGGGTGTTTACTGTATATTTATCCCGGGCCAACTCTCCCGTTTTTGGGGGGGGGGGCCCGTTTTTTTGGGGGCCCCCTCCCGCCCCCCGGGGGAGTTGGCTTCCCCCCGCCGCCTGCAGGGGGGCGGGGGGGCCCCTTTTAAATTTACCGCGGCGCAAGGTAGCGCGGGGTGCGTATTTCTTGCGCCGCGGGCCCGCCCCTACAGGCGGGTGCAGCGGGCCGCAGGGGGCCCCCGCCCGCGGTTCACTGTGGGGGGAGGAGGCAGGGGGATCGTCCCTCTCCCCCCTTCCCCCTGTATGTATGGCCCCCGGGGTGTGCCCCAACTTTTACAGTTCAGCGGCGCAGGGGAAGTGACGCGCGGCTGCAAAGGGAGGGGGACCGGGGGGGCCTGCTCTCATTTCCCCCTGCGCCGCTGAAGAGATGGGCGGGAGCTGGCCCCCGCTGCGGGAGCTGGTGAGGTAAGTGGATTTAAATTATTTTTTTTTTTATTAGCTTTAGGGGGTTTACCTGGCTAACCGGGGGAGGGCAACAAACCTGGCAACAATGGGGGAACCCTTTTGGAAACAATGGGGGAACAAACCTGGCAAAAAAGGGGGCTCTCCCTGGCAAAAGATGGGGGACTCCCTTGGCTAACAGAGGGGGACTCCTTTGGCAACGAGGGGGCCAATCCCTTGGAAAACCGAGGGGGAAATCCCTGGCAAAGGGGGGCACTCCCTGGAAAACAATGGGGGCACTACCTGGAAACCCAAAGGGGGCATTTATGGAACAAAGGGGGCACTCCCTTGGCAAAAAAGGGGGGCACTACCTGGCTAACAAAATGGGGGCACTACCGGTAAAAGGGGGGCACAAACCGGGAAAAACAGAGGGGGCACTCCCGGGGAAAAAAAGGGGGGGCACTAACCTGGCAAAAAAAAGGGGGCATCCCTGGCAACAAAGGGGGCCTACCTGGCTAACGGGAGGGGGGGCCACAAACCTGGAAAGGGAGGGGGAAATACCTGGCAAAAAGGGGGGGGCCCTCCCTGGAAACAATGGGGGGCACTACCTGGAAACCCAAGGGGGCACTCCCTGGTTAACAGATGGGGGCATATGGAAACAGATGGGGAAACCCCTGGCTACAGAGGGGGGGGCACTCCCGGAAACGTGGGGGCACTCCCTGGTAACAAATGGGGGCACTCCCGGCTAACGGGATGGGGAATCCCTGGTAACAGTTTTGGGGGCACACCTGGTTTAACAGATGGGGCCCCAACAGGGCAAAAGATGGGGCATTACTGGCTAACAGATGGGGGCACTCCCGGGAACAGAGGGGGCATTTCCCTGGCAAAAAATTTTTTTGGGGGGGGGGCATCCCTGGAAAACAAGGGGGGGCACTCCCTGGCAAAAAAGGGGGGGGCCTCCCGGGCCCAAGGGGGGAAATACGGGTAACAGAGGGGGGGCCTACCGGGGCTAACGATGGGGCATCCCCGGCAAAACAAGGGGGCCCAACTTGGCTAAGGGGTTTGGGGGCATTTTATTTGGGCAACAAATGGGGGCACTACTTGGCTAACAGATGGGGGAAATCCCTGGATAACATATGGGGGCACAATTGGCTAACGAGGGGGGCCACAATGGTAAAAGAGGGGGGGCACTACCGGGCCCTAAAAGAGGGGGGCATCCCGGGCCAAACAAGGGGGGGCTTTTCCTGGAAAACAATGGGGGCATTTCCCTTTGGAAACCCAATGGGGGAACTCCCGGGAACCAAGGGGGGGCATACCTGGTAAAGGGGGGCACTTTTTGGCCCTAACGTTTGGGGGGCACTACTTGGCAAGAGGGGGGGCATTTATTGGCTAACGTTGGGGGCAACTCCCTTGGTAACGGAGGGGGGCCCACTCCCTTTGGCTTAAAACAGATGGGGGCACTACCTGGCTAACAGATGGGGGGCATTTTAAGGGCTAAAAGATGGGGGCTCCCTACCGGGGTAAAAGATGGGGGCACTCCCTGGCAAACAATGGGGGGATCCCTTTGGCAACAAGGGGGGCACTACCTTGGAAACCCAAGGGGGGGCACTATTTGGCAAAAAATTTGGGGGCATTACTGGCTAACAGATGGGGCACTACCGGGGTAAAATGGGGGAAATACTTGGCTAACAATGGGGGCCCTACCTGGCTAAAAAAAGGGGGGGCCCCTTTACGGCAAAAAAAAGGGGGGGCATCTACCGGGGGTTTAACAAATTTGGCTTCCCTGGTACAGGGGGGCATTAATTTGGGTTAAAAGGGGGGGATTCCCACCCCGGGTTAAGGGGGGCATTTCCTGGTTATGGGGGGCTACTACCTGGCTTTTAAGGGCACACCGGGCTTTCTTCCAAACCCGGGTTATGCAGTTGGTGGAGTGGGTGGGCTTTTTGAAGGGGCTTTGGGAATTAACGAAAAGAGGGGGGTGCCCCATAAAAATTTTTTTGGCCGCCGGCGCGCGTAGCGCGCCCCCCAAGAGCCCCTGCTTTTTCACTTTAAAAAGGGGGGGAAATTTATCCCTGTTTTATGGTGTGAAAGTGCATATATATGGGCTTTGGTTGTGTGTGTGTTAATGTATTTTTGGATTTTGTGTGTGAAATTTTAATGGGCTTGGGGTGTTGTGAAAAACTGATAATGGTTTAAGGTTTTGTGCATATAAAAATTGGGCTTTGGGTGTGGTTGTATACTGTATATGGATGTGTTTGGGGGCTTTTATATGGGCATGGGTGTGTGTGTATATGTATAGGATTTTGGTGTGGGGTAATTTACTGGGAAATGGGTGGTTTTTAATCCCTGTATATGTTTTGTGTGTGTGCATATATATGGGCATGTTTGTGTGTGTATACTGTTTATGGAGGGTGTGTGTCCCATATTTCCCTGGGCTTGGGTGTTTTTGTAAAATGTCTAGGGTTTATGTGTGTTATACTGTATTTTGGATGTGTGTGCATATATACTGGGGGGGGGTTGTGTGTGTAAAGGGTTTTTGGATTTTGGGTTTTTGCTTTAAAATACTGGGCATGGGTCTGGGTGTTTTTTTTTGTATTGGTTTGTGTATGTGTTTTAAAAGGGGCCAGGGTTTGTGTGTTTATAACTGTTTATGGATGTGTTTGTTCATATATATGGGCATGGGTGGGTGTAAAAAATACTGTATATGGTTTATGTGTGTCCTATATACTGGGCATGGTGTGGTTTTTTATACTGTATATGGATGTGTTTTTTGTGTGCATATATACGGGGGCCATGGGGGGTGTGTGTGTGTATTTGTAAAATGAATGTGTGTGTGCAATATATTAAGGGAAAAATGGGTGTGTGTGTAAGGGGATGGATGTGTTTTTTAAATTTTTTATGGATTTTTTGTGTGAAATTTCTGTCCCTTGGATTTGTGTTTATATGCGGGGTTTTTTTTTTATGTTTTTAATAACTGTGTGAGTATATATTGAATTATTTGTTTTATACTGATGTAAAATTATATTGTGTTTTTGAATAGTGTTTGTGTATATAGCAGGGTGTATATATGTTTGTGGGTTCGTGTGTATACACTGTGGGTTTGTAAAAGTGTGTGTATTTTTTTGTATTTTAGGGGTGTGTTTTACATGGTTTTAAAACCTAGCCAAAATTAATTAAAAAAAAGCAAATTCTTTTAAACCTTACTGTATCAATTATTTAGATTAATAATAGGTTATAGATATAAAATAGACAGATTTAAAAATGAGATGGTAGATTGAGAGAGAGAAAAGAAAAAGGGGAAAGGGGGAGGAGAGAGAGAGAGGGTTTGATTTGAAAAGATGGGTAGATTTGTAGGGTAGATAGATAGTTTGATAGTTTGATAGATAGATGATAGATAGATAGGGTAGACAGAGAGATAGAAAAACCGAGTAGGGTTTTGGGAAAATACCAATTTTGGGTAGATAAAATAGAAAAGGTAGATTTGTATAGGGTAGATTGATAGATAGATAGATAGATAAAATAGATAGATGTAAATTTGATATGGAGATTTGGGGAGATTTGAGATTTGGGTGGGTAGATTTTTGAGAGAGATGGATGGATGGATAGATAGATAGATATGAGTTAGGGAGTATGAGTTTGGGTAGATTGAGATAGAATTTGATAGATAGATAGATTTGATAGATAGAAATAGATAGATTGAGGTTTGATATAAAATAGATATTTTGATTTGATAGATAGATAATAGTAGATAGATATGAGATAGATAGATTAAAAAGATAGATAGATATGAGTTTTGATAGATTTAAAAATATGATAGATATGAGTTTGATTTGTTAAGATTGAGAATAGATAGATATATAGATGATAGATAGATAGATAAAAAGAAAGATAGATAGATAGTTTGGGGATAGATAGAAGATAGATAGATAGATAGATTTGATTTGAAGATAGATAGATAGATAGTATGAGATGGGTTTTGATTTTTGGGGATGGATGGGTAGATTGAGAGAGATGGATTTGGGTAGATAGATAGATAGGTTAAAATAGTTTGATAGATTTGAAAGATAGATAGTGATATGAGATAGGTAGATATGAGAAAAGATGTAGATAGATAGATAGATAGAAGATAGATAGTAAAATAGATAGATAAGAGTTTAAAAAAAAATATGGATTGATAGATATGAGATAGAAAATGAGATAGGTAGATATGAGGGTAAATAGATATGGATTAAAATTGTATTTAGATAGATAGATAGATAGATAGATTGATAGTAGATAGATAGATATGAGTTTGATAGATAAAAAGATATGAGATAGTTTGATTTAAAAATATAGATAGTTTTGAGATAGATAGTTTGATATGAGAAAAGATAGATAGATCGATAGTTTTGGAGATAAAATAGAATAGATAGATAAAATAGGGTAGATAGATAGAAGTAGATAGATAGATAGATAGATAGTTTTGATAAAAAGGAAAAGATATGAAAATAGATAGATAGATTTGATAGATAGATAGATAGATAAAATAGATTTGATAGATAGATATGAGATGGGGGAGGGGTTGAGATGGAGAGATTGAGATGAGGATAGATATTGGGGTAGATAGATTTGGATTTGATGGATATATTGGGATAGAAGGGTTTAAAAATTAGATAGATATGTGTTTGATTTGTTTTGTGGTAGGGATAAGGTATATCAATAGATTATGAATAGGAATTTATAGAGAGATTTATAAGAAGATAAATAGGAGGGCAAGATGAGATAGTTGAAATAGGTAGATTTATTGATAGATAAAAAAGATTTTGAGAGGGTGTCTGTGCTGTTGAATTTGGTGTTGACTTTTGGGGGAGTAGGGGGGGGGGTGGGGGTGACCTTTCTTCTTCCTGCGCCTTGGGACTGGTTTTCCCGGTTTCAGTTGGGTGACACCCGGGGCCTATTGGGGTCCCCGGAGGGAACTTCCATGGTTACGTGGGTTAAACCCTTTCTAGCAGAAAGTTTTCCCGGGGGGGCCCAACCATGGTAAATTTTCCCGGAGCAGGTAAGGGGAAAACACTATTTTGCTTACATTATTTTTAGTAAAGGGCGGGGTGGGGGCCCGATTAAAATTTTTGTTTTTTAATTTCTTTTCTTTCCTATCTGCTTTTTCCCCCCTGCAGAATTTTCTTCCAAATTTTTTCAGTCAAAGGAATTCCCGCAGGATGTAAAGGCTACTCCCCTTAAAGGGGTAAAATTTTAGGGCCCGAAGAAAGGGGGTGATAGAAACTTGTAGAAAAAAACAATATAATGCAGTTTCCTAAGGGGGCCCTTTTGTATATTGTTCCCGCGTCATTTCTATAAAAATGCCAAGGGAGATTGAGAGGGGAAAAAAAAGAAAAATAACACGGTTTAAACCCAGAAAAATTTTTTTTTTGGAAGGGAAATGGAAAAATTACTTTTTGAGGGATATTCCCACTGGCCATTTTGCCCCTTTTCCTGCCTTTTGGGCCTTTATTTGATCTTATATAAAAAGGGGCCCAATTCATTGTTAAAAGTGTTTTTTCATGAACCCAAAAAGATGTTGGGTTTACAATAAACGCCCTCAATGGGGAAAAAAACCCCTTTACACCCTTATTAGAGGGGGTCATTGATAGAGGTTTAAAGCCTAATTTTAGCTGTGAAACCAAATTTTATTGTACCTCCCAAATGGAAAATAACTAAGGGAAAAGGGATGTGGGCCCCCCTGGAAAAAAAGTCTGTTTATTATAAAAAGTTAAATTTTTTCTTTTCTGGCTTTTTTTTGATGTGAAGAGACTTGAAAGGGTTTCTTTATTTTCAGAATCATTTTTAAAAACAAACTCCAATTTTGACCCCCTTAAAATTCAAAATTTTATTAAAAAAGTTTGTTTTTGGGTATGTTGGGTTTTAAAAACCCGGGTTTTTGTGGATTGGATAGAGATGGGGAATTTCCCCAAAAATTTTTTTTTTTTTTTACTTGCCGGGAAATTTTTTCGGGGCAAAAAATAACTTCGGGTTCCCAATTCCCTTTGGCAGAACACGTTAAAAAAAAAAAACTTTTTTTCCCGGCTGCACAGAGGCCTGCAAGGTGTGTTTGAATTTTTGTGCAATGCTTTTAAAAATGCCAGGGGGCTTTGGTTTTTTTGGTTTTTTCATACAATGTTGTGTTTTAGTATGACACGAAAATTTACTGCCGCCCCCTCTTAGAATGCTTTTACTTAAAATTCCGGGGGATTTTTGAGGGCAAAACTGAAAAAAAAAACTGAAGGGGAATGTTGCTTTATAAAAATCATGCCAGAGAAAGTGGAAAAAAAAATAAGTGGGGGTCGGTTGGGGAAAACAGTGGGCAGAGTTTTGGAGGGGGGGCGGCGGGCCCCTCCACAGCAGATGAGGTCAGACAGTGGGACAATGGGCATTCTGGAGGTGGCAAAAAACCCAAAAATAGGTCACGGGTGGCCCCAAAGGGCACTAGTGGGAGGTAAAGGGAGCCCGCAGCATGAGGTCAGGGCAGTGGCA
>JAODAL010033699.1:0-45246 GCA_025379985.1 Phyllomedusa bahiana | reverse complement strand
CACACAGCACAATTCTCCCCTAGTCATCTCCTGTAGTAATCATACAGTTTAACTGTGTATTTCAGGGCTGCTCCATGTTTCTCCCATAGGATTTGACAGTCTTCCGCATGACAAATCCTATTTACATGTGACTTTGATATCACTCTGCAAGGAAGAAAAGTAGCAGCTTCTTATAGACAGCAACTGGTGTATGACACTAATTTCTGTCTAGCCCCAGCCTTATGAAGAGCAATCCTCCCAGGACTCGGCACAAGGCAAATATAGGCACATGCAGGACACACTGGGTTTGGGGAGCCAAGGGTGGGGTAAAGAGGTGGCCCACTGTAATCCTGTCACCCACTGGCCCACACTCACTCGGAGCAGACACGGACAGTCCCCAGTCTGCTCATCACCTGTATCTAAAGGAGTTCCTATAGATCAGCCCTGTGCAGTTTAGAGTTCGTGTCAGTCATTGGACCATTCTGTCATATTCTGCAAATAACTGTGTGCAAATCTATACAGTTTTAGGCAGAGGGACAGAAGTCTGCTGCTTGAGTAACTTGGAAGTATAGGGCAGTTTGCAGTAAACCACGTTTTTGCAGCATTTCTTTGCAGTATGGCACGCTAACACCCCACAGCTGCATTGTGTGAATTCAGCCTAGGGCGAGTGGGTTTTTTATTTTTCATTTCATCTATGTAATGGATGTCAAGAGGGACACTTCAGGCATATATTTTACCTTGGGTTTATTGCAATATTTGTTTCTGAACATTTCTTTGTATTGAAACCTAAATGTCAGGCAAATAGACTGAGGCCGAGTTCACACAGTGTCCTTGGTGCCAGTAAGTACTTCTAAAACGCTCTGTTCCATAGATATTCACTTTCTCCAGAGCATAAATGCCAGGAAGAAGTGACATGTCAATTCTTCTCCTGGCGCGTGATATGTGTCAGGGAAAAGAGCAGGTAATCGTAGCTCTCGATGAGAACTATGAATTACCGTATTTGCGGGCTGTACCTCAGGTATATTGCAGCGCAATTTCACCCCACAAATATGCCGTGTGAACAATCATACCCTAAATGAGATGTGAGCAGAGCCTGCTCTTTTGTAAGAGCGGGGGTGTTGGGGTTGTGCAAAGATTTTTGAATATAGTGCCATTCCAGTCAGGGCTGTGGAGTCGGATTCGGTGCCTATTTTGCAGGAGTCGTCATAAAAGGGACCGACTCCGACTCCCAAAATATATAATAAGTTGGTCCAGTTAGTTCGATAGCAAAGAGCAAGAGGAATTGGGTCCGGCCAGTGCTACTGCTCCCAATATCTTCAGCCTCATCACATCAGGAGTGTAATTGATGACATGGAGCAGGCAAAGTAATGCCCCAGGGGAACGATCCTGCTCCAGGGCAAACAGATTTCAGCAAAAGGTTTCACCTGCTTTCAAAGAAGTAGAAGATCAACCATTCATCAGACCTGACTGTGGCTGAGGCAATTCCTTTATACCCTGCCCTTTTTAGAGATGTTGCCCCGTGGCAGCTTTGCCCCAACCCAGGTTAATTAAACGTTTTCTACCCCTGGAAAAATGAGATCAGATGTGAGTATTTATGCGGGAAAATCTAGGGAGGCAATACTTTTTTCTCAGAAAAAAAATTCAAGACCCCCACAAATGTTCCGCGGGGTTTTTTGCAATTTAAAATTTTTTTTTGTTTCAAAGTAAATCCAATAAAATATTTTAAAATGACAATCAAAAGGGAAACAATGTTTTTGAACTTTTGAGACTTCAGGCCCCAATATCTCTCCCCAACAGCTTTTGTACAGGGCTACTGTAATTTTATATGCATCATCATACCCCTTATACATAAATTTGACTTAAAATTTTTTTCATCTGCTTATTTTCTGCAATTCTTTCCTGTAATGCTTGTTACTGTTTCCCCTAAAAATAAAAATTTTTAATTTTAAATTTTTTTTTTGTTAGTTTTTGGGTAAATCCCCCTTTTTTGGTTTAAATGCTCCTGAATATTCCGGCTCTAATCAGTTAAAGCAGGGTCTTGACCAAAATCCATCCCCCAAAATCCCAATTTGGGTGCGGGACGGACTTGGTACAAATACGCTTTTTTCAACCTACCCACAAGTGTTCAAAAAAATAAAACTTTGTTCCCCTTTTGCTTGTCATTTTGTTTTTACCAAAAACTGATTATTGTATCAAAAGGGTATAAACACCTAAAATTTACCAATTTATACGTAAAGTTATCACTTAAACTGGCCGTTATGGGGAGTGGAGGTTTGGGGAAATTGGGAGTCGGAGTCGGGGCTTTGGCTTTCCGCTCCATACCCCCTTTTTCCATTAAGGCTGTCTAGGGTTTGGTTTTTCACACGTTTCAATACCCCCAAAAATGCTCCCCCAATTGGTATCATACTTCACAGAGATTTTTATAAAATTTACTCCGCTCCCCCCTAAATACACAGAAGTGACAGGTCACTTATTTATTTTAAAAAGTGAAATGTTTATAATGTCATTGTATTATATAATAATATTATTTATATGATACATATGAAAGATAAAACTGAATACTGTTTCAATGGATTGGTCACTATACGGGGGGGTATTTCCCCGGCTCATTCATTCATGCATTTAAAATAAGGAAATTTAAGGGGACTACTTCCTCCCATACAAAAGTTCACCCATTAAAATCATCACTTATAAGGGGAGCCAGGGAAATTTAAATCTCCACACAACCCCAAATGGGAAAAAATTTGCCTTTTTCCCCCTGGGGGAAGGTTTTTAAACCGGGATGCTCGCCCGGGGGGTTTCCCTTCCAATTGAACTTAACACATTTACAATTAATAACAGGTTAGGATTGTCAGACATTCACGGCCCCAGAACATCCAACACCATGCCTGTTTTTAGACTACAATCCAGCAAAGTTGAAGCAGGCAATCAAAATTGGACACCGTTGAAATTGGGCATTTTCCTGGACTTTTGGGTTTTTTCAAAAATTGGTTTGGATATTTTCACCAATTTACTCTGGGGGCAGTGAATAAATAGATGATCCCCTTTGGAGCCAGCCTGGGAGGCTTGTGGGCACGCTCACCTGTCAGACCCCTGCGAAGCTTGTAAACATCCAGCAGAGAGGTAGACATGAAAGACTGCAGCTCGAATTAGATCATGTCTTTTTGTAGCTGTGAGTAAACAGCTGCCTCGCTGGGCTTTGATGTCATCATGTTCCTCCTGGGGTGCGGGTTTCCCTGAGCCCGGCTTTGTTTTCATGTTTCCCCCCGATTTTGGGGGGGCACCCCACGGGGGGGGAAAAGGTTCCAGCCTACTGACATCTCTATAGGGCACTAGGGGGAGATGAAATGGGTTTGGAACAATTTATACAGTGTAATATGAAAACACTGTCCTTAAAGGGTTTTTGCCACTTTCTCATTTCATCCTCCTGATCCCTTTTCCCCTCTTGTCTCAGAAGGGGGGCGTGTTGTTTTGGGGAATTTGATTCTGTTGAAACCCCCGGGATAACATCAACCAGGCCTTTTCCTCAGGGCTGTGGGTCGGCAAGCCAAAAAAAAGCCCCAACTCCGTCCTCAATTTCCCCCCAAAAAAACCCCCTCCGACTCCTGACCCCTCAAACCGGGGGGGAGTTTAAGTTGGATAATTCTGTGGGGTAACATCCCCCCTTTTAAATTTATATACAAAATCAAGCATTAAGGGTAGAACACAAAACGAAAATTAGGCTGTCCCCCCCAAAATTTTTCTTAAAAAAACTTAAAAAACGGCATAGGCACACTGAAAACAATTTCCCAAAACACTAATACAAATAATAAAATTTTTTGATCAAAAAACTGTAAATAAGATCCCAGGTTTTTTCATTTTTTCCCTTAGCTGTAAAGCATTTCCCAAATATTCCTTTCCCTTTGAGGTTTATTTAGTCTTTAGTGTTCCCTGTTATTTTTTAGATGTATGCTATTGCCTTTTCAGTGTGACCTATGTTTTATTTTTAAAAGTAAATTTTAATGTCACACCCAAAATTACTTTTTGTAGTCTATTTGAAAATGGCACCAATTGGCTTGCTGCACTCTGCCCCTTTTTTAAAACCAGGCGGGAAAACCAATTGCTATTCCTACCAAACCCTAAAAGTTCATTTGGGATTGAGCCTATGAGGTAACATTTTATGTGGGGACTACCGCTCTGGGAACCCCTTGACGTTTGGGAGGTGAGTTTAATACAATCTTTGATAAAAAACTGTAAACTAAGAGCCCCGGGTTTTTTTCATTTTTTCCCTTCATAATGATTTCCAATTTTCCCCTATATCCCTTTGGGTTTTACTTAGTCTTTAGGTGCCACTGATATTGATTAAAAAAGGTAAAAACAAGACACTGAGAAGAAAAAGGGGTAACAATTTTTTTTGATTTTTTTAACATTGTGGGTAGATTAAAGAAAAACTGTATTTGTTCCAAAAGACCAAATTCTGAAACCAACATTGGGAATGGTTTAGAAAGCCCGGGGACAGATTTTGATAAAGACATCTTTAATTGATTCAAGAGCCCAAAAGGGAAAATTAGGCAGTATTGAAAACCAAAATTTGGGGATTTCCCAAATACAACAAAATAATAAAAATTAACTTTTGATTTATGGGAGCAAAACAGTAACAATTCGTTACAGGAAAAAAACTCAAACAAGCAAGCTAAATCTTCAAGTCAAATTAATGTATAAGATAGGTAAGATGACTGTATAAAAAAATTTACAGTACCTCATGTACAAAGCTGTAGTGGATGGGAGATAGGAACCTGAAAGTCCTTAAAACCCATTTACCTTTTTGCTTGTCAGTGTAAAAATATTTTTTTGGAAATGACTTTAGAACACAAAAAATTGTAAATAGCGAACACTCAGGAAAATTTGTGGGTCTCGAATTTGTTTGAGAAATAGTATTGCCTCCCTCAGATCCGCATACATGACCTCGCATTTTTCCATTTCCAGGTAAAAAGCCCCCTCTCACAAAATGGGGGGGGGCCCCAAAACGGTGACCACAGGCAAAAATCTCAAAAAATGTAGGGTATAAAGGAATTGCCTCACCACAGTCAGTTTAGATGAATGGTTATCGTTTTACTTTTTGAAAGCAATGAAAAATTTTTGCTAAAATTGTTTGCCATGGGAAGAATCTTTCCCCCGGGGGAGCGCTTACCTGCTCCATGTCATCAATTTCACTCCTCATGTGATGAGGCTGAAGAATGGGAGCAACAGCCCCGGCCCCACCCAATTTCCCCTTCTCATGCTCGAAAAAACTGGCCAACTTATTTTATATTTTGGGAGTCGGATCGGGGCCATTTTTTTTCCGATCCTCAAAATAGGCACCCACTCCACGACCCCGACCCACACCCGCTTTCCCCCTCATTTAAAACAAAGAAAGGGCTTTTATGTAAAGCATTTTGGGGTAGCTGAAGTAAAATTTTTTTTCCTCCAGACACAAGATCCGCTTCAAAAAACCCCCCAGGAACCAAACCTGGTTTTTTTTTCCTTTACAATGCACAGACCCATAAATTTCTTTTTTATTTATTTGCACTGTTTGTATTTAAAAGAGTACAGGGCATGGGAGTAGAGTGACAGCCCTGGGGTTTTAACACTCAGTAGTGCCTAGAGGAGAGGTGATGTCTGAAACATTGGACCAGGAGTGAGGATCTAACCCCCCGGCGTAAACCCGGAGATGAGTGTAAACAATATCACTAAAGGAGCAGCTTAAACAAAAAAGGGGGCAAACCTTTTTTTTTAATAATGAATGGTGAAAAGTTTTTTATTTTTATTTGCAAGCTTTCCTCAATTGACTTCGTGGCAAAACCCCTTTAAGAGAGTAGAAAAAAATTATCTTAAAGGGATTGTTCTGCCCCATGAAGTATTTTACCAACAGCTAACAACTATATAAAATAACAAAAGCAGTAAAGTACCGTTCCAATTTCCTGACACTCCCGCTGTCCCGATTCCTGCTACCTTAGGTAGGGGCTGCACATTGGGGTTTCGGGGAAAACATTTTTTTGGATCCGTTTGGATCGAAAATCGCATCCCAAGAACCCAAAATCGTTGGACCCCTAAACGGGTTCCCCCTGTTGGGGAACATGCACTGGTGTTTGGAGCAGCAATCGCACCCTAAGTTTTTATTATAGGGCTCCTGCTGCCTCTTTCGGACCAAGAATTGACATCACAGTTCTTGGGACGGATCTGAAAGATGGATCGGAAAGACGCATTTAAAACCAAAAAGTACACTTTTTGAACGGGATAGGGGCTCAGTAAAAAAAATCTAAATAAACTGCAATTTATTAGATGTTTTTGGGGGGTTTTAGGCCATGTTCAAATCCCTTTAAAATGGGAGATTTCAGCCCTTAATTATCGCCGTAGTGGGAATTAAAGGGTTTAATACGTCCCTTTTTACGGTAATCCACAGTTCCATAGGAACTATTGATTACGTCCCTCTCCCTGCTCGCACAATACCCGCGGGGGGGAAATAAGGGAAAATTGAATTTCCCACGGCGTATACTGTCTGGTAATGAACTATTACCCCCGCAAAATAAGCCGTTGAACATGCCCCTTTGGGGCCCAGATGGATCCAAACAAGTATCTAAAGGCAAATATGTCTACACGGGCCCAACACGCCGTGTGTTACTGGCTTCAGCCATATTGTGTGGTTTTGACCTGCCACGGAACCGGGTTTTAAACCCCGTGTAGCTAACCCAGGGGGAGCAACCATTAACCCTTTAAAGACCCCTTTTTAAACCCACACCTAAAACCTAATTGTTTTATTTTCCCTTACCGTAGGGTCACATGTTTGGGAGGATGAGTTGTCTATATTAATGCACCATTTAATGCTTTACATTCGCAGTGGAATGAAGAAAACACTTAAAAAATTCTTAAAAACGGTGTAAATGACACCGGGGGTTGCTCGCCACAAGAATAGCTTTAAATTGTAGGGGGCACAAAATAAAGACATTTTTCCAAATATATTTCTTTGTTCATCTTTTTTCTTAAGGAGATACAAGTGAATTTATGACCTCCCTGCTATTTCAGTTCCCTCGTAATGGGCATGTAAACAATTTTCCCCCCGCTGTTTGTTCATGAATGGCAGTGGGGATTCATCAAAAAGGTCGCGGGACCCTTTTGTGCTTGGGAGAAAAAGCTTGATTTATCTCAAGTAAACAGCATGTAATTAGGGCTTTTGTTTTAGGGATCAATAAAAAGTCCCCGTTTTTATTTTTAGAAGCTTTGACTAATCTGATCTTTAATTAAATGAAAACCAGAGCTGGATTCACCATTAGCTTATGCAAATTTCGTCAGCCCGAACCCCGGAAGTGACAGAGAAATTTCATTCATGCACCTAGAAACCTGTAAGGGAGCAACTCCCTTTAACTTTTTTCAAGTCAGCAAATTCCGTTCTGTAAATTTTATATTTTTGTTATGTTTAGGCTAGTTACCCGGGTGAAAAAGCGGGAGAATTACCCCCGCAGTTACGCCGTGTGGGGGGGGAGGGGGGGCCGGCCCATAGAAATCTACCAGGGGGCCCTATACCTGTAAAAGTGACCTTCAATTTCTCCCCCCGCTGGATTTTCCCGAGCAGGGGAGGAGACGTAACCATAGTTCTTTGAGAACTTTTGGGAATTACCAAAAGAATGGGGCCTTTCAGCCCAAAATTTGCGCACTTCGGCACTAATTACGGACGAATACGGGCCCCTTTTAAGCCCCGGTGAAAATGGGCCTTACTGCTTTTAAAAAAAAAAAAAAAAAAAAATTTGCTTTGTAAAATTTTGCTCCTGGGGGGTTAATATCTTTATTTTTTTCCGTTGTCAGAGCTGTACGGAAGCTTAATTTTTTTTTCTACTTTGTGCTGGGCAGACTGCAGTTTTTCTTGGTATTTCTTGGGGGGTACATATGACCTCTTTTTTATAATTTTTTATTGAATTTTTCACGAAATTTTTGGGTTGTTTTTTCTTTTTTTCATCCATTGCGCGTGATATGTAATGTGATATTTTATTCAGACTTTTACAGATGCCGTAATTATGTTTATTTTATTCTTTTTAATTTTTTTTACATTTAAAAGTTTTTTTTTTATTTATTGTTTTTTTTTATTTATTTTTATTTATTTATTTATTTTTTTACATTTTTCCAGGTCCTTTATAAAAATAAAAATGTATTCCCCCTAGGAGACTTGCACATTTAATCATTTCTAAGATAAAATTTTGGCAACTGCTTATGCTAATTTTAAAACCCAAAACATACTTATACTTTTTAAATCACCTATGGCCCCATGGCCACCTAGTAGCCTCTGTTTTTGGATACCTCAAGATATTACAACTCCACTACAGTGACGTTATCAGTGACGTGTAGTACAGCACTGTAATTATTCAGGATGGGGGTCCCAAATACGGCATGGATGACATTTTAAGGGGAGTTCACGTGGGTATTTTGGTGTAACTGTAAACCCCTGCAATAAAGCCGGGGTTTTAGAAGTGCACGATGGCCAGCACTGCTTTGTGCTTTCACCCATAGACACCCATAGAATATCTGCTGGGGAAAACGGCAGGTAATCAACGTAATGAAGCATGAATTACGAATTGCAGTCCATACTTGCAGCGCAATTATGCCCTGAAATACAGACTGCAAATACCGCGTGTAAACATACCCAAAAAGTTTGGGCTTATTTGTTATTTTTAGACTACCTCTGTTGGCTTTATATGACATTATAACTGTTTGTGCTATCAGAACTCATTATTTGACAGTATGGCAGTATTTTTTTATGAGATAATAATAATAATGTTTATATAGCGCCAACATATTCCGCAGCACTTTACAATTTGGAGGGTAAACGTACAGACATTACACATTAAAAGTACTTACAAATGAGACACAAGGTGTGAGGGCCCTGCTCGCAAGAGCTTACAATCTATTAGGGTGTATGGGTGAAACATACGGTAAGAAGTGCCAAGTTTACAATGGGCCGGCCATGTTTCATAAATAGGGGGTGGTTTACATGAAAAATGGATGAACCTGCCACCCAGACAGTACATCTATATACAGATAAGTGCCTCAGAGTGCCCTAGTGTAGGGAGTGACAGATGTGTGTGATAGCAGATAGGGATCTTGGTGGGCCAGGCTGAGATGATGTTTTCTCAGGGCCCTCTTAAAACTGTGAGGGTTGTGAATGTGCCCGATAAATTGGTTCCAGTCACTCAGATCCACCTTTATTATATTACTATTTAATGGATGGTAGATGATAGTCACTGACCACACTGGTATTTTCTGCACCACTGTCATCCCTGCCGTTTTAAGATAATAAAAGGATTTTTGGGCATATTCAGGGAGGCATCAGATCTGTGTTTTTTAGGTCTCTGCGTTTTAGAGATTGTTTTTAAGCCGTTTTATGGTATTTTTGTAAATTCCTCCGGTTTGATGTCTCTTTTTCCCTTTGTTCCACAGCTGCTGTCAGAAGTTGGGTTTCTCCGGTGGGAAGCTGGAAATACGACAGGTGAGTGACAGAATAGACAGCCGATCCATGGATTACTGAGTCCACATGTTATGGGAAGAGGCGCTATCATGCTGGCTTCACATGGAGGGCTAGCAGATGGCTCAGCTATTCGGGGCTAGCTGGTACTTGCTGCTGTTTACAGTGACAATACCACAAGCCACTTCTGACTTCCTTAGTTTTCCCATTTTCAGCTTTGCCTGTTGCTACTCTCATCCATTGTGTCCTGGTTGGAGCCATTTCTTTGTTGTTCTAAGAGCCCCCATCATGTTACTTTCAATGACTTTATCTTTAAACTTTTGAATGGCTCATTGTCTTCCATCATTTAAGAGGTATTCCAATCAATATAATGAGGAACCATACAAATTTCTAAAATACAACTGCTTAAATGTATTTGAGTACTAGTGCTATGGACTCTTTCTCTGTATAGTTGAATTAACACATGAATTAGTCTTGTTTAACACATCTGTAGGTGAACTCAATAGAAGCAATTATGATAGGGCATGTGACATATCTGTGTCATATGACCCAGCACACACCTTGTGACTGCCATGAGTGACAAAGAAAAATAGAAGTAGGTAATCGCCCCCCAGTAGTTCTTCTCTAGTTATAGTCCGCATAAAGTCCCTCCACGCATGGTGCACCAGGGAGGTGAATATCTTGCTGTAGATATCCCAGATGAGAACAGGGTAAAGATAAGCTGAACTCCAGCACTCGTGCTCAGGATATAAGGTTGATTATAAAAGATGCACTTTTATTGAAAAAACGTAAAAACAAATAAACGTTGCTTGGTTTACGCGTTTCAAGCCTGTTAGGTCGGCTCTTGGTCGACTAGGAGCCGACCTAACAGGCTTGAAACGCATAAACCAAGCAGCGTTTACTTGTTTTTATCTTTTGTTCTTATAGTTTTTGTTCTTATAAGTTTTTTTCAATAAAAGTGCATCTTTTATAATCAACCTTATATCCTGAGAACGAGTGCTGGAGTTCAGCTTATCTTTACCCTGTTGCCGTGAGTGACACTTTGAGCGAAATTCCTTCTCATGGGATCAATGGCATGTTTAGTTAGTCGTACCAATCATTGAGGCTTGCTGCTCTGCTAGTGTGAAACAGTGGTAGTTCCGTATTTTATAAAACGGAAATAAGGACCTAAATTATCCAGGTAAGTAACCCCCAAAAATGCCACTTTTAAAAACACGGGTTGGAATCACCATTTTGGAAAAAAGGATGTTCCTCAGTGTTTAGGACCATGTTGGAATGGGTTTTTCGTATAAGGTTCTGTTCACATTGCGTTTTGGATCCGAAAATTGCATCCAAAAGCACTGCGTCAATTGGATCCAATACGCAGCTGCGAGTTTGGATGTGTTTTGGCTGCAGCAGAAACGCACCCTATAGTTTTTAAATATGGCGTCTGCGGCATCTTTCGGATCAAGAAGTGACATGACAATTCTTTGAATGGATCCGAGAGACGTGTCAGAAAAACGCAAGTAAACCCGCCTTGGCGATGATACGTCTGAATGCCGATATGTGATTTACATTGAAAGCAATGTAAATCACACTTCACATTGTTAGGGTCAGTTTAGGGTCCAAACACACATTTAAAAACGGATCAAAAATTGGATCCAACACGTCGTGGGAACATACCCTAACACTCCAGAGCTGCATTCACAATTCTGGTATAGGTCATCTATAAACGTGTAAACACGGACTCAACACGCCGTGGGAACATACTCGCTGAGCTAAACATGATTTAATGACGGAGATGTTTTGGATCAATGGTTGTAAGACAGGTAATAACTTTATATTACAGGAATTAGAGTACGTAGTGAAATGGTGTGCTATGTGCATCTCGATGCTTCCTAGTGCCTCCATTATTATCAACATGAGGATATGTTCATGTTTCCTATTTTTCTGGTAGAAATACAACATGTAATTTACTGTTTTTTTAATAAGGATTTTACAGAGTCTTTGGACGCACATAAGCTAATTCACGCCCTGGATTCCACCCTGTTTTCTGCTCTTTGTATACACAGAAAACGTGTAAATAAATGACAGGCGCTTAACCATCTTTCTTGCTCGATGCGCGTTTGGAATCCATAAAAGTGAAAATATGCACTGCAGTTCGCAGTTTATTTCAATAAAAACAACAGGATGCATTATAATACACAGCAGTATATGAAATTTACATCATGTGAACATACTCTAAAAATGCTCAGCACTGCCATGTTCTGTCTTTTTGTCACGCGTTTATGACAAAGTAAGTGTGAAGCAGAAGTGGGAGAGAACCTGTGGATGACTTCTCTTCTAAAATCCAATAAAACGTGTCTCACAGTGAAGGTATGTTCATACATCGTTTGTTTAATAGGTTTTTGAGTACGCTTTACTACTGAAAAACGGACCCCAAAACGTATTCAAGTGTGATTACATTGATTTCAATGTAAAATACGTATCGTCGTTTACATAAGTTTTGGCATTGTGGAAAACGGATGCGTTCAAAGATTTGCCATTTCAATTCTTGATCCATTTTACGCATTAAGAAGCCCATAGAATCTGTAGGGATACGTTTCTGCAGTCCGGAAAATGCATCCAAAAAGTACCACACTTTGTGGTACGTTTTTAGATGCGTTTGAGGCAATACATGTCACATATTGCAAAAACATATCCAAGACCCTGTATGAACATACCCTAAGGCCTCGTTCACACGGCTTATTTTGCCGCGGATTGGCGCCGTACTGCGCGCCGGATTTGCGCTGCAGTACGGCGCCAATCCGTCGGAGTCATTACGGTAATCCACCGCTCTCATAGAGAACAGTGGATTCCGTCGCTCCTCCCCACTCGGCGAATCCGTCAGGCGGGGAGAAAGTGACATGCACATTATCCAGGTGGCAATACGCGCCATGGATAATGCAAGTCGATGGGGCCGGGGAGCGGCGCCCCCGCCCCGCCCCTTATTCACGGCGGATTTCTGAGTCGGATTGCGCTCACAAATCCGTCGGGAATAAGCCGTGTGAACACGGCCTAAAGCAGCTGAGAGGCTGATGTAACACACCTATTGGAAGTTGTTGAGTCACTTTGTAACCATTTGGATGTCAATGTTGTACTTTTATCCAACTCGTTTTCAAAAGGTGGCCCTTGGCTTAGGAGGCTGATCCATGGTGGGCACAGCTCATATTTGTTACCTGACCAATAGAAATCAATAGATTAGATTTTTTGTTTTTGGACTACGGGAACAATAGATGAATTGACTGCACCCCACACTTTCGTTGTTGCAATGCACACCCAAACATTTTTATTGAAGAATTCTCTACAGGCTCCAGTAGATATATAATATTTGTAAAGTGACTGTGAAACTTTGATGTTTCGGTTATCCGACCTTTTTCAGAATGTCACTACAATAAACACATAATAAACACACAAATAGAACAGAAAACCAAACACAGAATAAAAACCACTTATAAGTACTACATGTAGAAAGACTATATACATTATTTACATAAGGGAACGGTATACTGGCATAGCATAGAGAACAAGCGGTACGAGACCCAATAATAGACATTCTTTCTGTTGGTTTATATGAATATCCCACGGAATAGTAGTAACAGATACTATATTAGATACAAAGAAGAAGCACTATGGACCCTATGTTTATACAAGGCAAAAGCCTGTACAACAGGGGATTGACAGAACTGACTGTAATAAAGCAGCTATTATGCCCTACTACTCTCTAACTGAGCACTTACCAAGGTAAAAGATGTGTCTGGAATGTGAAAACGGGCCGTAGCCCAAGAAGAACAAGGAGCCAAATGTAAAGATAAAAGGGTTTAAATAGAGTATTCTCAACTCCGGACTACATTTGCCCTATTTTCCAGAGGTATACACTTTATGTGCGGGATGCAAAAGCTTGGTAGGCCATGCAGAAAGCATGGAAGTTTGGCAGATAGCGCAAACGTGGTCCAAACTACCTTTGCTCTAGTGATTTCCATGGGCCCGCCGTGGCTCCTTCATCCTTTCTTCACGGTACATCTCTGAGTAGCATGGCCAGGAGCACAATGTGTGAATGGCTCCTAACTTTAACTGATTGCTCAATCTATGCTCCAGTGTTTTGCTCCTCTTCCCTGGAGACCATCTGATGACAATATAAACATCTATGAATAGAATTAGCCGCCATGTAAATTGATTATCAGTAGACGGTGTTGAATCCTATGAGTTATCATTTACATAATCAGATTATGAGAGACACAACCAAACTAAGATGGGTGATTGGATGAGTTCCCTGCATCGGTGAAGACAAACCTTACATCCTAGCACGCTGATAGCATCGCTTCAGTGCCTGTAGGGATTATTTCATACTAATGTTGTTTACTCGTCACATAGATGCAACAAATAGAGAAGATTACATAAACCATTCAAAAACATCCATTTGAGCTGCAATCTGCTGATATCAAACCGGAGGCGGGTGAAGAGTGGAGGCCTTAACCAGTTAGGTCTTGGCTTTTAGCTGCTTCTAGCATGAAAATAAAATTCTACTTAGGGTATGTTCACATGGTGTGTTGGGTCCATGTGAACATACATTCTTAGGTGCATGTTTGGGTCTGTCTAGCCCAGGGGTCTTCAAACTGCGGCCCTGCATCTGTTGGAAAACTACAACTCCCATCATGCATTTATATGATCTATAACAGTGGGCATAATGGGAGTTGTAGTTCCCAACAGCTGGAGGGCTGCTGTTTGAAGACCCCTGGTCTAGACGGACCCAAATACGCATCTAACAATGAGCAGTGTGATTTTGCACGTATCGGCGTTCACATGAGTGTTCGCCGATGCGTGTTTGCATTGCGTCTTTCAGATCCGTCTTTCAGATGTCAATTCTTGCTCCGAAAGACGCAGCAGGAGCCCTATACTAAAGTATAGGGTGCGATCCTGCTGCAGCCAACACACATCCAAACACAGAGCTGCGTGTTGGATACATGTTGGATCTGATCGATGCTACGTTTTTGGATGCGATTTTCGGATCCAAAAACGCAGTGTGAACATGCCCTTAAAGGTATGTTTACACAGCACAGATTTATCCTAGATATTATTGCAGAATTTTTTTTTACTTCTGAGTGATAAAGCATTATTTGCAGATAATCCTTCCCTGTGGATTTTGCCTTCTATCATTGAAATCAATGTAAAAAAAAACGCAGTAAAATCCGCAATAAATTCACAGCTAACCCACCACAGAATTCAAGGCAGATCTAACCCATGTGAACGTACCCTAAAGAGGAAGAAAACTTGGCTGATATCCTTAGTCTTTTTACAAGGCTCTGTAATGGGTGGGACACTGACCTACAGAGCGGGTAGCTACCTATCCATGGCGCTACTGAGCAGGTTTCTAGAAGAGGGTTAATTTACATGTTTTCCTGGGAAGTATTGTGCGTAAGGTTTGTAATACTATCTGGATCTGTGTGGTCTGAATCTGTACTCTATGAAATGAGCGGAGATGAACATAGCAAGGTGTGCTTCATTCAAGGGATGTTGCTGTCACTTCGCCACCATCTTTTCATATTGTTATACAGGTAGTGGATCTTTATGATTCAAGTCTCGTTTTGAATAGCCTTGTCCCTTGCACTCGGCCAGCAGTCTCGCACTTGTTTGGATCTATAAACCTGACCTCTTCATTACCTCTTGATATAGTGCAGTTGTCAATACAAAATTCCTACCGTCTTACCGCCTTGTAGTTATGGCAACGATTTTGATGAGTTAACTTTTTTTAGTGCATTAGTCTTCTATCTGCTGGTTGTACTCTATAGTTTATATGCTGGGATGCTTCACAGCAAAGTTAATATGTTCTTTATGTTATCTAAGGAAGCATAAGTTAGTGACAAGTCCACTGTTTAGAGTAGGGTGTCAATTATAGGGTTTTCCCACCAAGTAAAATTCATGTGGGAAGCTTGCAAATGAAATAGTAAACATTTTCACCATTTATCATTACAAAATTCTGTACCATTTTTGTTTCAGCTGCTCCCTTAGGGTATGTTCACACGGCATATTTTCGGGGTGTCATTTGGTGCTTAATTGCGAAGCAATATGCCTGAATTACGCCCCCTCAATTACGGTAATTCGTAGCTCTCATTGAGAGCTATGAATACCCAACGTTTTCCCCCGCTGTACAATATCAGCGGGAGTGTTTTAGAAGTATGCGGTGGCTAGCGCGACTTCTGAAGCAGCAGGCGTAAGTACACGCATACGGCTGCAATACGCCGTGTGAACATACCTTTAGTGATCCATAGTGTACAGCTCGTCTCCAGGGGATGTGATGAGTCCTGGTTGCACATGCACAGACATCACTTCTCCTCTCAGAAGCTACCGACAGTCTATTCCCTGCTTAATAATCACACACACTCACTGCTGAACAAGTGTTTAACCCCAGGTGCTATTATTCTACTCCTGTCCTCTGTATTCCTTAGTAATCATACACACTCACTGCTGAGCGAGTGTTCAACTCCAGGTGCTATTATTCTACTCCTGTCCTCTGTATTCCTTAGTAATTAGTTGAACATTACAAATAAAAAAAATAATTTAATAATAATTTAAAAATAAAACACATTTGGTTCCTGCAGGATTTGAACCTAGGACCCTAGAAAGGCAGAAGTGCTAACCACTCAGCTGCATTGTAGTTATTCATACCTCTTCTATTTTAGGTTACTTGACTTTACATAAACAGACCTTTGTTTGTCTAGAGACGGGGGAATGAGCACACTGTGGGGAAAGGCATGGAGATGTCAAGCCTGCTGGGTCACATGCCGTGGAGTTCAAACAAATTATACACGCCCCCTTTTGAAGACACTAAAAACTGAAGAGGAGACAAGAGGACATGAAATGCCTTTGTGGTAAAACTCCTTTAAGTAATGGTGTTTCAGAGAACTTTTGCTCTCACCTCTGCAACGAGACGAGTCCACGATATTCAAAAGTGGCTGCTTGCTCCACCCTCCCGCCCCTGATTGACTGTGTGGGAATAGGTAGGAAACTGTCAATCATTGGTGGATGGGCGGGGTTGAAGCGGCTGCTCATGAATACAATGGAGTCCTCTCTGCAGAGATGAGAGAAATCATCCTTGGAAATGCTGTTACACCGTGCTTTGGCACTATGTTATGCTGCCGTCCATGAGAACCTGACAGGCTCCCTTTAAAATAGGGCGTACATTGACTTTTTGATGATTTAACCAGTAGTCGGCCCTGATAAGTTCATACGAATAAGCTGCTTGTGTTAGAGATATAACAATCCTTCTATTTTCTCACAGAAAGGGGACTAATAGCTGCGACGCTGCGGCTCCGGCATGGGGAGACCCCCTTTATATAACGCACAATAACTTAGTGGACGTATAACTGATATTGTGTATCGCAGCATCAGAAGGAGCTATGTAAAGGCCTGTCACATTTTAACAACCACTTTCAATGCACAGCTAACCCCCAATCTATAATGCACTCTCCTCGTAATGTATGTGCAACCCCCCACTCCGCCTTTGCAATCTCCATGGCCGAGGGATATGAACTAGCTCTCACGGATTGTTCACTTGAATTTAGACACAATCCCTCATTCTCTCTCTGCCCCTGAATGATGATTCTGTGTGGCTCGCAGAATCGTCTCCTAATGTTATGCAAAGCTGTTTATTTAGATTGTCAGTGTTCAGGCCAATCCCATCCCACCCCCCCCTTCCAAAAACTCCTATCATTTCCAGCACAGCAGAGGAGCGGGGAGCGGCGTCCCTGAGGTGAATGTATAAGGAGTTGGCAGGGGTAACAAGACTTTGTTTAGTAACACTCTCAAAGTGGCCTTTATTGACTCAGACGGTCCTTTTGAGTCCTTTAACAGAACAAAGATGTTTGGTCGCTCTGTTACTCTTCGCTGCGGTCCTGTTTGTCATCTCTCGCTCGGTTATTTACTCGTCTGCAGCTTTTATGTCTCCCAGCAATAATCCCAGAGTGTGGCTAAAGGAATCCTCTCATTTTTCTTTCTTTGCTGTCCCACTTTATGATTTTCCTTCGTTCTTTTTCTCTCCCCTTCTCTCTCACTCTCGGTGCTGAGCAGACAAGGCTGGGGGCTCCCCGCTGAGCGCATGCCTTTAATGAAAACAATGCTGCGTTTTTATTCCAGGCTGACCGAACTGACCCCCTCAAAGTACGCTCCGTCCACTGGGACTGCCGGCTCTTGCTGGCAGATGAATGGAGCACACAAAGCCGCTGTGACACGTTAGAATCCCATCCCGTCACTGCACCGCGCTGGGAAGCAGAGGTGACCAGGCTCAGCAACATGAAGGGTATTAGGTAAAAGAGTGAGACCTTAAAGGGAGGTGACAAACGCCTTCAAATGAAAGCAGCTTGCAATAATAAAATTGTGAAACACTACATGACCCCCCCCCCCCCCCCCACCCAAAGTCTGCATGAAGCATCCTCTAGGCCACTCAGAAGTGGTGTAACATTATCTTTCTGAGGAGCCTAAGGTGTGTCACTGCTAAGTGGCTGAGACATTGGCTAAGGAACAAAAAGCTGCAATGTAAAATCTTCGCGTATGAGGTCTGGCACGCATTTGAGTGGGTGCAGTTGCATTTTTAGGTTGTGCATGCTACAATTCAAAGGTCCTGTTGACTAAATTGACTATAAGGGGATGTTCACACGGCGCGTGGGTCTGATTTTGGATCAGAAAATCGCACCCAAAAGTGCTGCGTCAATCGCATCTAAAAAGCATCCAACGTGCATCCTACATGCAGGGGCATTTGGATGCGTTTTGGCTGCGATAGGATCGAACCCTATAGTTTTAAATAGACTGCTGCATCTTTCGGATCAAGAATTGAAATGACAATTCTTTGAATGGATCCGAAAGATGCATCAAAAAGACGCATGCAAAACATGCATCAGCGATCACTCATCTGAACACCGATGCTCGTTCTACACTGAAAGCCCTGTAATCACACGGCACATTGTTAGCTGCGTGTCTGGGTCCATTTAGGGTCCGAAAAACGGATACAAACACACATCTTAAAATGGATCCAACACGCCGTGTGAACATCCCTGAACTCTTATATCAGATTATTGGTGTAAAGGTAGCTTTTTCTTGAGGGGGGGAGGAGGGGTGTTCTTAGGCTATGTTCACACGGCTTAATTGCGGGTGTACTGTACGCCCCGCAATTACGCTGGGTGTTCGTGGAGTCGCGCTGATCGGCCCCATAGACATGCATTACATGACATGTCATTTATCTCCCCGCACATACAATACGATCGTATTGTACGCCCGGGGAGAGGAGGCGTAATCCATAGTTCTCTATGAGAACTATGGATTACCATAATGATTGGGGCACATTTCACTCATATTAGAGCGCAGTACGCCGAGAAATACGTGGTGAAATGCACCCCAAAATAAGCCGTGTGATCATACCCTTATACTTAAGTTGTATCTTTATTTATCCACACTTATGGTTGAGTTTTTTTCTGTACTCTCACCCCTGTTTGTGTGATGTTGGCAACTTTCTGGTTGACAAGCAGGGGGCACTGGAGTATCCAGCCACGACAGCTGTAAATCAGTCTCTCCTCTTGGAGGATCTCCTCCCCTAGTTTGTTAACTTGAGCATTCACACTGGGCATGCTGTGTCAGATGCCTACAAGAAGCCCCTTCTTACTGTAGGACCCTGAGCATGGCCTGCAGTGATTTATGGTAGGCGCACTTTAAAGTGCATGAGAGGTTGGTGTAAGGCTTCTATTGACACTGGGACTGAAGAATAAGGTGTACTGTCTTTATCAAGGCAGATTGGTAATAAGGGATGGGCACCAGAAATCAGAGCAAATGCTAAAACATGATATTGCAATGTTGTCCTAATCCTGCCCCAGAGTTGGGCATATGCATCACTGCATTTAGATTGCCAAATCCATGAGAAGGGCACTCCAAGGAGCATAAAAATTAGAACTAGCAAACTGAAAGTACTTAATATTGTCTGCAAAATTCATTTTCTTATTAAAATTTGCAAAAACAACAAGGTGATGTGGATCCCTTTACGAAACATTTGGCTACTAACCTGTACAAAGAAGACTTTATAGGGAATCCATCACCAATATATTTTCTTACCAATTCAAATGAGATACTAATAAAAAAAATCTATCTATCGATCTTCTTTTCTTCTTGGCTGTTTTAATTTTCTGATTGTAGATAGGTTTATTTCTATTTTTTTTTTTTTTTATCTATTTCTGTATATGATTATGGAGGCAGCCATCTTGCCTGAGCTGCTTTTAACAGCATTTAGAGAGATGCTTTACAACAGGTACATGGACATAGGAGTCTGTGAACAGATGCAGGCCCATTGACTTCTGTAGGAAAGTGTTGTGGGCACGCTCTGTGACCTGGGGAGAAGTCAGTGTGCAGGGAGGAGGAGAGGGGGAGCAGAGACATCTTCTATTGTGAATGGTGGAGCCCGTGTTAGCTGTACACATTGTTGTCACCTTGCAGTGTAATCCTGCCTGTGCTGATAATGAGGAGGCTACTGAAAAGTTTTCTTTACAGAAAAGAAAATGTCAGAGTATTATTAGGCCTTGTGGCCAAAGGGAAAACTGCAGGATATCTTAAAAATTGTTTCATAGTTTCATAGTTTGTAAGGCTAAAAAAGACAAGTCGTCCATCTAGTTCAGCCTGTTGTGCTAAGGTGTTGATCCAGAGGAAGGCAAAAACCCCCAATGAGGTAGAAGCCAATTGTCCTCATTTTAGGGAAAAATTCCTTCCTGACTCCAATCTGGCAATCAGAAAAATCCCTGGATCAATGACCCCTCTCCTGAATCCTAGTCACTGTAACTTGTTATATTATTACGCTCCAGAAATGCATCCAAACCCTTTTTGAACTCGGTTATTGAATTCACCATGACAAGTCCCTCTGGCAGAGATTCCATAGTCTCACTGCTCTTACAGTAAAGAATCCCTTTCTATGTTTATGTAGAAACTTTTGTTCCTCAAGACGTAGAGGATGCCCCTTGTTCTAGATACAGCCCTGTGTATAATATAAATCTTGGGAGAGATCTCTAAATTGACCTTTGATGTATTTAAACTTATTTATTATGCCCCCCCAAACCCTTTTTTCTCTAAATAAATAACCCTTTTCTTCCCAATCTTTTCGGGGTATTGTTTTTCACCCAGTCCTTTTATTTTTTTTTTCCCCGCCTTTGTCCCTGTTCAAGCTTTTACAATGTTTTTTCCTGTGCGGGTCCCCAAAAAACGGGGTACACTTTTTTCCCAATGTGGGGGTCTCCCCAGTGACTTGTATTTTGGGGAGAAAAATTTTTTTCTATCTTTGTGCATCTATCCCCCTTTTAAATGCCCCCCTTTTTTTCCTATTTGCTTTGGCTCCCTTTGCGGGCCTGCACTGGTGTAAAATTTTAATTTTTTACTGTCCACCGGGGTTTCCCCAAGCCCTTCTCCATGTCACTTTTCCCCAAGTGTTTTTCCTTTTAACATGTTTTCATTAATGGATTTTTTTTTTCCCCCATGTGCATAACCTTGCTTTTACCCGTATTAAACCTTTCATTGCCATTTTCCTCCCCAGGTTTTTCCAACTTATCCAGACCCCTTTTGTAATAAAAACATTATCCTCTTTTGTGTTGATTATTTTACAGAGCTTAGTATCGTCTGAAAAGATCGATTTTATACTGTGTATTCCCTGTGAACCCCCATTAAAAAAAATTTTAAAAGGGAAATAGGGCCAAAAATGACCCTTGGGGTTTCCCCCTTAGGAAACAGGGGACCCAGTCGGGTTTGACCTTAAATTTTTTAACCCTTTGTTTTCTTTTCTGACCCAGTTTTTTCCCCATTTGGGCACAAAATTTTCCCCCAGCCCAAGGGGCATTTCATTTTATTTCTTTCCTTTTTATGGGGGCACCCGTATCAATTTGGGGGTTTTTAAAAAAAATCTAGAAATATGAATCCAGTGCCTCCCCCCAAATCCGGGTCTGCACTAAATTCCTCATAGAAGGATGAGATTAGTCTGCGGGAAAACGTTTCCTTCTTTAACCCCATGCGGGAAAACCGGGTTATACATTTTTTCGTGAGATACTCCGGGAAATAAAATTTTTGGGAAAAAACCTTAAAACATTTTACCTAAAACGGGGTTTTAAGTTTACGGCCCCTATAGTTTCCTGGATCACTTTTTGCCCCCCTTTTTGAATTTTGGCACCACATTTGTTTTGCCCAACCCTTTTGGGAAAAAAACCCGTTTTTTAGCAGTCCATAAATATTAAGTTTTGGGGGCCTTTTCTATGACATCACTTAACTCCCTTAGGCCCGTGGGTGTTTGTCATCTGGCCCGGGGGGATTTGTAAATTTTAATTTCTAAGGGGGAGCTGCACTTCTTCCTGGGTTGCCCAAAAAAATTTTAAATTTGGGGGGTTTTCCTCATCCCTTGTTAACGGAAGGCCCACCCTTCCTCGGTAAATACGTGGAGAAAAAAGTGTTTAATATTTTGGTTTTTTTCTCTTGGGACCTTACTGTCTCTCCCTCAGTATTTTTTAAAGGGGCCAAAACATTTTCTGTTTTTAATCTTTTTACTTTTTATATATTTAAAAAAAATTTTTTTGGGGTTTTTTTACTTTTACCCATAACCTTTCCGTCTCCAGCTTTGTTCCCTTTTTATTTTTTATTTTCCCAAAACTTTATTTTTTTCCCTATGTTTTAGTCCCTCTTCATTTGGCCCTCCTGTTTTATTTAGGGGGAAACGCTTTCTTTTTGTTTTTTTTTGGGCCTTTTTCCCTTCCCTGTTGTCCACATTGGGTTTTTCCTGTTTTTTAATTTTTTTTTTACCTTAAGGTTTGTCCCTCTCCCCAGTGGGTACCCAGGATTTTTTTAAAAATTTATCCCATTTATTTTGGTTTCCCATTTTTAAAACATTGTCCCAGTAAATTAGGGTTTGGGGGCTCCCCAAGCAGAAAAAAAATTAGCCTTCCTAAAATTCAGTGTTTTTGTGGCCCCTTGGCAAAAAACTCTATTGAAGGATAAAGGGAAAATTTTTTTATATTATGGTAAACAAATTTCCTAGGTCCCCCCAAACCAACCCTTTTGACCCTTTTTTTTTACTCTGTGGGTTTCTTTTATTTTAATTTTGGGGGTCTAGAAGGGCCTTTCCTTAGTCGGTTCCGCACCCATTTGGCAAAGGTAATTATCATTATTTATTGCCCAAAAACCGGTTTCCTTTTTGGAGCTAAAGCCTTCAGATTTCCCAAATTTGATGTTGGAAAATTTTAAAGTCCCCCATAAAAATAAACCTTTTTTTTGTTTACCCGCCTCATCTATTTGCCTGGGGAGTCATTTTCCCATGGGTTTGTTATTTTGGGGGCCTATAGCGACCCCAAATTAGTATTATATTGTTATTTGTTACCCCCATGTTTTATTTCCCTTTAAAATTGATTAAAAATGTTCTTTAAACCTGTACCTTTTTCTTTCCCGCGGGTTTTGGGCTTAGGACAGGTTTTTTAAAAAAGGGGGACAACACCCCCCCCCCTTTCCCGGGTCTTTACGACCCTTTTTCTAAAAAGATTTGAAACCCCTGAAAGGGGTTAAGCCCAGTCTTTTAGTTCGCCCAACCCGTCTCAGTTTTTTCCCAATATGTCATATTTTTCTTCAGCTATTTTTTCTTTGGGTTATTTTTTTTTGGGTTGGCCCCAGTCCGGGCATTGGTCAGTGCAATTTTTTAGTTTTTTTTCAGTTTTTTTCCCTTTTTTCCCTGATTTTTTTTATCTATTGTTTACACACCCTCCCTCCCTCCCCCCCCTGTTTTTTTCAAATTTCCCCGTTCATATTTTAAATATCTTTTTTTGCTTTTGGGGTTTTTCCCCCCCCCCCCCTAGTTTTAAATATTCCCCCAACTTCCCTGGCCTTTTTGTCCCCCAATACAGCTCCCACCCCCCCCTTTTTTGGTGAAAGCCCCCCTTGCTTTAGAGTCGGGTACCCAAACGAAGTCAGCCCGGGTTCCCCAAAAAACCCAAAAAACCCTTTTTCCCTTTACCCCAAAATTTTTTGACCCACTTTTCACTTCTCTAATCTCCCGCTGCCTTCTGGGGGGGTTTTTTGGAAAGGTAAAAATTTCTAAAAATATTACTTGGAGGCCCTTTGCCCTGAGTTTTGGGCCAAAGTCCGAAATTTTTTTTAAGGGAAACCTTTCCACCTCCCTCTAATTTTGTCATTGGTGCCATTAGTGATATGAAAAAAAACAAATTCCTGCAAAATGTGTTAAACACACAAACTTGAGTTAAACAATTGGTCATTTTTAGTGACATATTCCCTTTTAGAGATGCCCTGGTTTTCCCATCTCAGGTGTTTATGACATATAAATAGGATGTGCCATAAAAAGGGCGGGGAAATGTGGGTCTCAAGAGTTGGGAATGGACCCTGAAACTCCCATTTTCAACGGAAGGGGGCGCGGTTTTAAAGACTACTTTCTTTCTTTTCAGTGAGTTTTTCTGGTATGTGACTGCAAATTTCTCTTTTTAAGAACACCCTTTAGACCCAATACAGGGATTTTAACCTTGTTGCAGGGAACCCCTTGGTTTCTACTCTGAGTAGTGTCTCTTAGCAGCAGCTGTCAATAGAAGATTCAGAAGCAGAAGTTGTGAAGACCTCCGAGGTTTAGGGGCCCCGGTGGGAGTTTCTTGTACCCAAAAACTGTCAGAGAAATTTTGGGGAGATGACCAAAAGGGGAGATAAAATGTGTGGAGGGGAGAAGGGGGAGCTCGGGAAATTTTTGGTAGAAAAAATAATGGTTTTTGGGAAATTTGGGGGAATTTTAAAAGGGGTAGGGAAAGGGGGTTAAACCTGTTTCAGATGAAGTTTTTTGAAAGAAGGTAAAAAGGGGGGGCGACTGGAAAAAGTTGATGGGGAAACCCCCGGGGCCAGGGTGGGGGCCCCCACCAAATTAATGGAAAATTTGAGGGAAGCACCTGGGGGATAAAAAACCCGGAGAAAACTTTTGGGTTGGGGACCCTTAAAATGGGGTTATTTAAATTTTCATCCTGCTGTTTTCCCCAAAAAGCTCAGGGGCTTCAGGACAAAACAATTCCTGGTCAGGTGTGGGTGGTTTTTTAGAGTTATTGGGTTTCTGTCTGCTATTCATAGGTATTTGTATTAGACTGAGAGGAGTGCTGGAGGTTTGTAAATAGCGTGTACAAGGCTACCCGAGCTTCAAGGCTTAAATTTTTATTAACTTAGGGGAAATTTAGGCCCGGGGCTAGAGTTTTAAAACTCTGCCCGGGGAGGGGTTCTCCATGGGTTTTGAAATGTGACCGCAGCTTTGGGCAATGAGAAGTGGGGAGATAGCAGGGAGAGGGGGGCGTAATAAAAAGAATTGTGTAAATAGCAGTAGATGAAAAATTTTTTTTCCCTAAAAAAGCAAAAAAAACAAAAAGCAATGTATTTGGGGAACGTTTCTTTTTCCCCTTTTCCCACATGGGTTTTTTTTAATTTATTGGGGTAAAAAAAACCCCCCCTTTTTTTGCCTTTTCATTCTAGAGGCTGAATGGGCATGGGTTTAAAGGAAGGAGGGGGGATAGGATGGGACAGCATGACAGTGCTCATAAAGAAACATAAAAAACTGCATTCATGAGAAACCAAAAGGGAAACAATTTAAAAATTTCACATTTATTAATTACAAGAAAAAGAAAAGGGAAGTCACAACCACCCAAAAGAGGCCAAAGGTGGGCCGCCTTGGGGGTGTGTGTTTGATAATGAAATGTTTTATCCTCGAGCTATCATATGCACTAAAAAAGGGTAAAAAGGAAATGTGCGAAAACCCCGGCGCTCCTTAATTTTCCAAAAGGGGTTTAAAAAATTTAGATCTTTTTTAGTATTTCCCTTTCATTAGGTTTTATTTCCGACACGCAGGGTAGGGAAAATTGAGTTATAGGGGTATAAAACTGACAAAGGGGGGCTTTTAACATTCCAGAAAGTTCAGAAAGGCTAAAAACGGGCGGGCCATTCTGTAAACAAAGATAATTTCAGGGTCTGCTGAAGGGTTTTGCAGTAATTCTTTTTCCAAGGGCTGGCAAAAAGAAGTTAATTTTGTCTTCGATTCCCCCCCGCATTTAGGGTGGGCCCTTTCCCCTAAAAAAATTAAAGGGAGGGTGATGCAGTGATTTGAAAGTGGGTTATGTGTTTTCTAAGGCTCGCCACCTCAGGAAAAAACCACCACCTTTTGTTTTTTTTTCTCCTCCAGCTCTTTATTTCATTTGATTATTTTATTGTGACAAACCCTATTAACTTTAGGTCCCCCCCTTTGGGCCCCTCCGGATCATACAAATAACGCACGCCGTTTTGGTTTGCCCGGGAGCTCCACATGTATACAATCAGAAATATATGTATTTATGTGAAGAGTATGGTTGTGCATACATACATGTATAATCTTGCCGGGCAGGCTGGAGTTTTATTATTTTACCTCTCGCATACCAAATTTCCCGGGGGGTTTTCCAAAGGGGTTTACAAAAACACATTTTTTTCCCCCTTGCTTTTTCATTTTGTTGTCAATTCAGAAAATTAGGGCCCGCACAATTTTACATGGGACTTTCAATTTATTTCCCTTCCCTTTGGTTTTTGCCCCAAAAAAAAAAAACAGCCGGATGGAATTTTAAACCCCGCGGTGCCGGCGAAGGCCTCGATCCGTCGCGATCGGCTCTACAAGTTTGGCTATTTCCCGGGCAGATGAGGGGTTACCGTGCACGGTGTCTTGAAGAATTGCCTGGTTCCCTGCCTAATTTAGAACCGAAACAGAGAGACGCACTCGTCTGATAAATAAAACATTCTGGGCAAAATAAGCAGCTGCATTTAATCATACGTTCTCCCAAGGCTTCTCTTTGGATAATTTAACTTGCAGAACATTAGGAGTGTTTTCTCAAACAAGACACCAATCGCTTAGAACGTAGGCATTATGCCTTTATCTATTAATGTGACCAGAAATGGATTTAACCACATTATTGCAGGCAGCAAGATCACAAACAGCGGGCTCAAAGTCAGCAGCAGCAACAGTGAGCAATGTTTGGGCCCATTCTGGAGCTTTTTTTTTTTGAATTGGTGATTATGGAACTTTTGTTCACATGGTGTAATTGCGAGGACGTATTTCGCCCGCAATTACGCCGTGTGAGCGGGGGCGGTCAGGGGGGCCGGTAGCCCGCCGGCCCCATAGTCATGCATTACTAGCGGCGTGTATACACCGTGAATAATTGACATGTCACTTCTCTCCCCGCTCGCCGTATTGTGCGACCAGGGAGAGGAAACGTAATCCATAGTTCTCTGAGAGCTGTGGATTACCGTAATGACTGGGACGTATCTCGCCCCGTATTTGGCGCAGTACGGCGCGAAATACGGGGCGAGAACGTCCTAGTATAAGCCGTGTGAACATAGCCTTACTGCCTGCATGCTTAGGGTGCTTTCATTTTTTGGATACGTTTTTTATGCAGAAACGTACATTAATTAATGCCGTACATTTCTGCACAAAAAACTCACCAAAAACGCAGCTATGTGTGAAAGCACACTTAAAAAAGACCAAACTGTCTCCTAATGCATAGAACTAACCAGGACTCGATACATTAAATGTTCATATTTATTGATTAACAAGGGTAATATCAGTTAGGCCCGGTTCACATCTGCATCGGAGGCTCCATTCATAACCCATCAATGGGGTCCGTCAGGTGCTTTTGGTGTCCATTGCAAAACAGATCCAGTTCCACATCTGCAACAGGGTCTCTAAATGGAACCTCGGACGCAGATGTGAAGCTGGACTTGTAGGTTAAGGGATGAGAGATACAAAGAAAAGGAATCACAGTTCCAGTATTTTTAATCTGCATGTACTAGAGTGAACCATCTAAATGCCATAGAAGGTTGGACACATGGAAAACTGTAAATCAGAGAAACGCGTACCCACAAACTAACATATAAAATTTAATGAATAAGTTAAACAACTTGCCTTACACAAACCCTAACCCTGAACATGAAAAAATGTCCCTACCTAAGCGGGGTAATAGCCCTGAAAAGAGCGGCCTTGTTTGCGACCTCTTCCTCCCCTCTTTACCTCCCTCTTTACATTAGGTAAGTAACAAAAGGCTCACACATTTCGGGTTAGCAGCACCCTTAGGCCATGTCCCCACGGCACTGGTATGCGGCCGGTTTTTCAGACGGTTTGCGGTTCTGCAAGCAGTCTGCAAAACCGACGCAAACTTTTACATGGGCTGCTAAGGAAAACCCGTGCAGTGGGTTTTTCCGCCCTACGGTTTTTCAGACCACCAGCCGCCCGAAAAACATGTTCATTTTTCCGTCCGGTTTTATGAACAAGTGAATGTGAAGGGGAGGGCTTTTCTCCGCAAATCGCAGAGAAAAGCCACCCCCTGACCGCTGTGTTCACGGCACGCAAACCGGATAAACTGACTAGTATTTGTACTCTGCCGTGTAAACGGGCCCTTAATCGTAGCTACAATTAAGGGTGTAAAGAATGAATAAAGTTTCCATCTTCTTATCTCTATTGGTGCTGGCTCTCCATCGCTTTGGATTCGTAACACTCTGTTTAACCAGTGGCCTGCTGGGATCAAGCCGCGCACCTCCACATTCATTTGTTCATGCAAAGGGGAGCGGGCTTTATTACAACACTGCTTTCTATGTTGGGATATTGTCTGTACACTTCCTGTTTACCACATTGGCTTCCATCTTCTAGAGCAGTCTGCAAATGTGTGTCTATCTCTATGCAATGTGTATGGTGTCTGCCTGATATCCTAAGACGACTAATATCTGGGACGGGGATGAGAGAATAGATCAGTCGAGTTTTTCATGCTCTATCCAGTTGCCATATTTTCTGTCATTTTTGGGTAAAGTGCATCACCTATCTTATTGTTTTGGTGCACAGATGGAACAGACTGGTACGTGTGATATTTGCCTGGTAGCCCATGCAGAATACAGAAAGGACGGATTGCTCTGTGCCTGTAGTGATGTGTCAATGTCAGGGCTGTGGAGTCGGCAAGCCAAAGCCCCGACTCCCTTATACACGGCGCATGTGTAAGTGATAACTTTACTGTAGTAAAATGGTCCCATCAGGCTGTTTATCACCTTATGATACAACAATCAAGCTATTTAGGTAGAAAAGATACTGACAAGCAAAAAGGGTAACAATGTTTTGATCTTTTGAACACTTGTGGGTAGAGTTGAAGAAAAAGCTGTATTTGTATCCAAGTCCGTCTGCACCAACATTGGGAATTTTGTAGAAGAGACCTGGGATCAGATTTTGGTCAAGACATGCTTGAATCTGATTTAGAGCCCAGAAAAGGGTTCAGGCAGAGCTGAAAGCAAAGGTGGATTTCCCAAATACTAACAAAATAATAGAAATTAACATTTTGATTTTTTTTTTTAGCAAAAAAACAGTAACATGCGTATACAGGAAAGAATCTGCAGAAAATAAGCAGATGCTAAATACTTGCAAGTTTAAATTTATGTATAAGATAGGGTAAGATGACTATATAAAATTACAGTAGCCTCATGTTACAAAGCTGTAGTGGATGGTGAGATATGGAGTCTAAAGTCCAAGTTCAAACCATTGTTACCCTTTTGCTTGTCAGTGTAAAATAAAATTTTATTGGCTTGACTTTAGAACACAAAAAAAATTGTAAATATGCAAAAACACTGCAGAAAACATTTGTGGAAATCTCTGAAATTTTTTCTGAGAAATAGTATCGCCTCCATTTAGATCCTGCATACATGTCCTCACATCTGATCTCATTATTTCCAGGCTAGAGAACGGCCTCTCTACACTAACTTGGGTTGAGGGCAAAGCGGTGACCACAGGGGCAACATCTCTAACAATGTCAGGGTATAAAGGAATTGCCTCAGCCACAGTCAGTTTTGATGAATGGTTGAACTCTTCTACTTCTGTGAAAGCAGGTGAAAAATGTTGCTGAAATCAGTTTGCCCTGGGAGCAGAATCTTTTCCCCTGGGGAAGCACTTTGCCTGCTCCATGTCATCAATTACACTCCTCATGTGATGAGGCTGAAGATATGGCAGCAGTAGCACTGGCCGCACCCAATTCCTCTTGCTCTTTGCATCGAACTTACTGGACCCAACTTATTATATATTTTGGAGTCGGAGTCGCTCCACTTTATGACGACTCCGACTCCTGCAAAATAGGCACCGACTCCACAGCCCTGGTCATTGTATGCTTTAGCTCTAGTTATCACAGTGCAGTCAGTGGTTAGGGAAGTGGAATAAGGGTTTCTTATGTCAGTAATGCCTCTTATGGCATGCATGTGAGAAGACCTCCATGCACTGAACTTCATATTAGATGACATTCATAGCCACTTGTTCTCTTGGTCAGTCCCTTGTCTTTGCTTGGGAGCCTTCACTTCACGTCTGTCCGCACTGCAGCAGGATTACATGGTATTCATTTCTTGTTGTGACATATCGTCACTCTTCCTATAATCGAGCAGTATTCTGAGTTTTGACAGTGAGGTCATTGATAGTCTCTGGAGCTGTTCTTGGTATTTCAAGCCTCAGAGCTTCACTTTAAAGGGATTGTCTGGTTTTACCCTGTAAGTGAATTCCGAGTTTATAAGAGGGGGTGGTCCTCTGTTCTGGATCTCTTGGTCAGAGTGCTAAAAAGGATCGTCTATCACTTTTGAGGACCTGTCCTTTATTACACAGAAAACACATTGACTGTGCAAAGCTTAATTGCAAGGAAATTGAACACTTAGGGCCACATATATGAAAATTGTCTATTACTAAAACCCACGTTGTTGTCCATAGCAACCAATCAGAGCACCTCTTTTATTTCATATAGTGCTCTGGAAAAATGAGGGGCACTGTGATTGGTTGCTATGGGCAAGAAAGTGAGTTTTAGTCCTAGACAGTTTTCATACATGTGGCCCTTGGGGTGCTTCAGCACGGTGCGTTTTACAATGTGTTTTTTTGTGCATTTTTTGCACAGTAATTAATGTGCATTTCTGGAAAAAAAAACACCATCAAAAACCGCGCCCAAAACGCACCGTGTGAAAGCACCCCTACTGCCAGGTGTTCTCACAGATTACAGCTGATCAAGGGGGTATGAGTAGGAGGACATCTTGATCAACTTAATAATCAAGGAAGGCGATACGGATTGTGACTCTATTGTGTTGCTTTAGATCTGTGAGGAATGGACATAGAGACACTTCCCAGGAAGTTATTTTTTAATTATTAAAGGGTTTTCCCACTTTAGACGTTGATCACCTATCCTGTCAACAAACACCCTTATTAATAAATATCTGGTTGCTGGAGGTCCCACCTCTGGGACCCACACTGATGATAAAAATGGGGGCCTCTAGTCCTCCATCCTTCCTCAACGCAGTCACACAGCAAGCAAGGGTGTTAGTTAAAGTTAATGATAGCAGCGGGGCCCAACTTTGGTACTCCCAGTAATCAGACGTTAAGGGCCACATGTAAGAAAACTGTGTAGGTCTAAAATTCACTTTGTTGTCCACAGCAACCAATCAGAGCACCCCTTTCATTTTTCCAGAGCACTATATGGCATGAAAAGGGAGCTCTGAATGGTTACTATGGGCAGTCTTTATATATGCGGCCCTAAATGTCCATAGCGGGAAAACTCCTTTAGCTCTGGCATATGTTGTTATGCTTGACCTGTGTGTGCTGCTGAGTCTGTGTTTTTATGTTAAATGTAATATGGTCTACGTTATCACAGATGCTCCTGCGACCCTCGTCCCGGATCGCGGGCGCATCCGTACCCCGATGCCGAGCTGCGCCCCGTCCCTCGCGTCGGGTCGGGGGTCCGCTCGCCCTCCTGCCGGTGCCCAAATCCACTTACCCGGCCACACTCCTGCTCCGTCCATCTCTGTCTCACGGCCCCCTAAGGCGCGCGCCGGCAGTGTGAACTTTAAAGGGACAGTGCACTGGTAATTGGCCATTACCGGACACTGCTGCTATTTAAAGCCGGCCTCTTCTTGGTAACCCAGCCGGATCTTTAGTGCCCTTTGCCTATAGAGAAAGCGTTCCAGAAGCCTTGTCTTGATTACCGTGTACCGAACCGCTTGCCTACGTTTATTGCCCACGAATCTCTGCTGCCTGCCTTGACCTTCCTGCCTGTCCCCGACTACGAGCCTGCCCGACGAATCTGTACCTCACCAACCTTGGCCGCCCCGCAAGCAAGTCCCGCCCGTGGAAGCGACCTGGTAGACTCCCGCCGCAGCAAGTCCGTCCCCCTTTTGCGGGGGGGCTCTGGTGAATAAGGGACCTTTCTTGATTCCATCCCTGGGTGTGGGCTTCCACCATCGCTTGCGGTGGTCCAGAGGATCCACCACCACGGACCGTTACATACGTAAGTCTGTTATACTGTCTGTATCTAAGCCTATCATATATGACTAGTAGATAGTCTGTCCCAGGTCGGTGACTTTAATAGAAAATGCATCCACTTAAGGGCAGAGTTCTTATAACAGGACAACGAGCGCAATCTTTATATAGAAATACCTATCTGCCACACTGCTGAGTGCAGAGCACAGTGGAGTGAGTGTGGATGAGGCGGCTTATTTCTTCCAGCTCCCCCTTTTTGGTACCGCCTTGATTTGGGTTGGCATCGTTCTCCCTCAACCCTCATCCCCCGGGCGGTGAGTGCGAGTCATGAGGTCCTCTACAGCATAAACAATTGGGTATCAAGTCCCCATCTGTTAGCCCACATATATAAATGCCTTAGCGTATCAGGTGGTCATCCAACCACATTGTGGCCGTATGGCAGGATTACTTCTACAAAGCGGCACAGGATATGCTAACGCATATATATCCAATCCTATTAGAGCTGATTGTATATGTTGAATCAGTGTATCTAAGCCCTTTTCACAGGTCTGGTGCATAGTACATGAGATTCCAGTATTCAAAAATGGATGTGAAAGTGACTGGAAACTATAGGCTTGTAAGTTTAACTTCTGTTGTGGGTAAGCGATGCTAGTTTTCTGTCCTAGAGTATCTCAATAAATGTAACCTTATATTGCAAGTTTATGAGGGATCGATCCTATCACACTAATTTCATTAGTTACTGCTAAGAGATAAGGCTGAACAGTGCTGGGTCATGGGATGTTATAGATCTTGATTTTTCCAATGTAGTTAACTACTGTCCACATAAAAAGGTTGGCTTATATAATGAGGGACTGGGAGAAATATGTGTAAGTCGGTAAGGAAGTGGCCTACTAATAAAACAAAGAGGGTGGTTATTATAATTGGGACATGCTTAGATTGGGTTATTACTATTGGGTACCACATGGCCCTACTCTTTCTAATAGATTTATTAGGTGCTTCCAACCTTGCAGAGGGTTCGCACTGGAAATTATCCCTTTTTTTCAGATGATGCAAAACTGTGTTTAGTCTTTTTCCCAGGGTACTGTTAAATGGATCTAGATAAGTTGGAGATTTGGGCAGAGATGTAACACATCAGGTTCACAAGTGATGAATGTAATGTTACGTACATGGATGACATGATTATTGACTAAAGGGAAAAACAGTGGGTAAAATGGACACAGGCAGGACTTAAGAGGATTACTTTACGGTAAACTTAAAGGGTTGCCCAGCAGAAGAAAATGTATCTGAAATTGGGACCGGGTAGGGACAATAGTTATACAGGCAGTCCCCGGGTTACGAACAGGATAGGGACTGCAGGTTTGTTTCATAAGTTGAATTTGTATGTAAGTCAGAAGAGGTATGTTTTGTTTTGTTTTTTTAGTTTTGGATAGTGCAGGGAAGGGTTTTTACATTTGTTTTGCTGTCTGTGCCCTTGTTCAGAACATTTAACCTCATTTTCACCTCATGTGCTTCTGTGGCACACTGGCACTTGTAGTTCCACAGCTACTATCTGCTGAGGAGCATGGAACTGCAAGTGCTAGCATGCCCATAAGCTTCCATTTTTAACAAGGGGACAGATGTAAGTCAGAACGGTGTAAGTCGAGGACTGCCTGTACTTACCTACCTATCCTATGTTGCTTCCAAGCTCTCCGGTACCCGGGAAGAAGGAGATGGCCCAGTCTGAAGAGTCATCTTCTCCTCATGTGTACAGCCGGGTGCGTTAGTTACCTGTAGGAAGCAATGGCATCAGAATGTATTATGAGGAATTTGTTTTCAAATTCTATTTTCATTAAAAAAGTTTGAGCTTTAACATGGAAAAGCAGTAGCACAGGATTTAAGGGAGTATACGTTGTCCGAGATATTCATTTCCAACATCAATTAAATCTAGATAGACATAGATGAGCGATCTTGTTCTGTGGAGTGATCTATCCAGGTGGTTTTAATAGTATGGCAGATCAGTTTATGCTGTAATAAGATGTGCTCGTGTTAGTGAAGGGATTTTCTGGCCTGTCTATTGGGTTATATTTTCATTCTGGCTCATAGCACAGTTCGAGTTGCCAGGTTGTCTGCTCGTGCTATCCTCGTCCTCCACATAAACCCCCAAGAAGCACAACTTTGTGTGTATCTAAATGTTTGTTAACGCCGAATCTCAATGGCCAGTTTGTTTGATTTTAAGTTCATTGAATGAAAAGCACTCTCATGCCTCAAGTGCCGGCTGATTTGGTTGCCCAGCGGCCCTGTGAAAAGAGAGGGAAAAGGCGGTGTGCAAGGATCTCAGCCTTTAAGCCCCTCTACTTGTTTCAAGTTTATTGTTGTGTCCTTTTCTTTAGTCTAACCTTCCCCCCCACCATAGGTTGGCTACTCGAATTGCTAAAGACATTCAGGACAATGGCCGGAGCAAGAAGCTGGACTGAGACCTGTGCTGTAAAGATTTAAAAAAAAAAAAAATCCTTATGAGGTAAATGTAGCTCAAAATTCCCATCGTGTGTCACATATACATCACATAACTAGTTTTTACATTGACAGATACTGACTGATACAGTGATACCTCTGACCACATGGTTTGATATGCTCCACAGTTGTCTGGAGCTGCATCCAAGTGCAGACACTTGATATGTATTTGGTGAAGAGGAGACAACACATGCATGCTCACGGTCAACAGAAATGAAGGAGGATCTGTACAAAATAATACAATGTGTTATGCCAAGGGTGGTCCCATGAGGGTGCTGGACAGGGCCGGGACAACGGGCAGACAACCCCCTAGGGCTTCACTTGATATGACTTGAACGTAATTGTGGGCTGTACTTCGGGTGCCTTGCAACGCAGTTACGCTCTGGAGTATGTCCTGCAAATACCACCATGTAGACACCCTCTTATAGGCTACAATCACACCATGGGGAGGATTCACCAGTACTGTCTAACTCGTAGGGGGCCGTTCATACGGCTTATTCTGGGACTGATTGGAGCCGTACTGCGCGCCGTATTTGCGCTGCAGTACGGCTCCAATCCGTCCCAGTAACTACAGTAATCCACAGTTCTCATAGAGAACTATGGATTCCATCTCTCCTCCCCGCCCGGAGAAACCGCTGGGTGGGGAGAAAGTGACCTGCACATTATCCTGGCGGAATACGCGTTGTGGATAATGAAAGTCTATGGGGCCGGAGAGCTGCACCCCCGCCCCTTATTCAAGCTGGAATTGCGGGCGACATCCGGCCTGCAAGTCCGGCTTGAATTAGCCGTGTGAACCAGCCCTTAGGCTATGTTCACACGTCTTAGGTAATTGCGGGGAGACATTTTGCCCGCAATTACGCCGTGTGCTCGGCAGCGGGGGTGGGGCGGGGGGCCGGCAGTTCGCCCTCCCCATAGACATTCGTTATCCATGGCGCGTATCCCGCCGTGAATAATTGACATGTCACTTTCTCCCCGTTCGCCGTATTTCGCGAGTGGGGAGAGGAGACGGAATCCATAGCTCTCTATGAGGACTGTGGATTACCGTAATGACTGGGGCACATTTCAGCTGTAATCCACGCAGTACGGCGCGAATTACGGTCTGAAATCCGTCCCAAAATAAGCCGTGTGAACATAGCCTTAGTGTAAAGTTATACTGGACAGTCTTACAATGCACTTCATATTTCATAGTGTTAATAAATTTGCTGTTTAGACTGTATAACTTTGCACCTTCTATTAGTTTAGGAGTTTATTGTATGCCAGTGTCACAGAAACCCAGGCCCATTCCCCCCCCCCCATGTCCTTTATTTTTTCTTTTTTTTTTTACAGTGGTCACGCTTTTGTCTGATGAGGTGCTAGAAACTGTCGAAACACATAATAAATGTAGTGTAAAGCATAAACTGCAATATTTTTGGCGCAGCTTTCACCACATTTTAAGGATGTGGATAAGCCTCATGCAGTAGGGCTAATAAATATCTTAGGCTATGTTCACACAGCGTATTTTCATGTGAATTTCAATGAGAAAAACAGTTGTATCGATTCATGCATCAAAACGTTCATGAAAAATACTGTGTGGGCCCATCTGTGGGAGATTCTTAAAACCCTGTGTCCCTGTTACATAACGTGTAAGAAAAAAACAAAAACGCCCCGTACCATGTGCCTTATCGTGGTGTATCACCATTCAAGCCTGTGCCTAATACAGGGCCTGACAGGTCAGGGATTTAAAAGGGTTGTCTCACTACATTGACCCATCTTTACTCAGTCCTGTTTTCTTGGTTTCATTTTAAACTCAGGGATGTGTTTATTGGCTTAACTGGTTACTACTGTCCTGCAGTGAGGAGCTGACACCAGGTCTGTAGCTATAGCGACCAGCACTGGCAGCCTATCAGGAGAGATCAAACAGGTCTGTAGCTATAGCGACTTGAGGAGCTGATGCAGCCCATACAAAAGGGGATATCTCAGAATAGGTAGGACACTGTTAATGGACATATATTGCAAAGTGACTTGGTTTTTGCAAGATCTTTAACATAAAAGGCAGCAATCCCTGTAGTGAGACAACCCCTTTAAGAATCCCAAATAACTGAGTTCACACAGAGCTTTTTTTGTGTACTTTTTGCTGCATGAATCAATGCATTAGACACCTGTTTTATGCATCAGAATGCACATGATAAAATGCTGTGTGGGCCTAGTGTGAGAAGGTCTTTAAATCCCTGTGGCATTCACTCCCCTGTCAGGCCCCATACGAGGAATAACTCAAGATAAAATGGAGTATTTTTTAGAGAAAAGCTGCAGTGAAAGCTCATAGACTTAGTTCACATGGAGGAATCTCTCACAGATTTTGGTGACGGAAATGTGTGTAGTGCGTGTTGTAAAATGTCTGGATTCCACCTGGAATCTGTGTCCTGTTATGAACCACAGTATGAGGGGTTCTTCCAGATGCAGATTTAAACCCACATAGCTGAAAAAAGGGGCCTGTTTTACAGACTTTGTTTTCTTGTGGATTTCATGTTGGGTAGACAGGACACGGATTGGCTGCACTGACAGGGCTAATCTATACAGAGTGAAAATCCATGACAGAAATCTGGATGTATGGCCTTGCACTTCTGCCAGCTTAGTTTTTCAGTGAAAAAAATCTGTTGTGTGAACACGACCTTCCAGGTTTCGGTAGCTTTCACAGTTTTCAGTGCAGTTAATTTTTTCTATCCGGGATTGCTGGATAGCTATCTGTCTGTCTATGTAATCTGTGTCGTGCACTTGTAGCCGCTGATCTATTACCCCTCTGATTTAACAATTATTTGCCCTGCTCTCGCAGCTTTATAGAGGTTAGACATCAAAAGACTCATTGAACAGAAAAAAAAAAAGACTAGGAAAAAATAACTCCAGTGCCATAAGCAGAGAATGAAGTGGACGGCCCTGGGGCTTCCCAATGTTCCTAATTTTTTGTGTAAAAGTATGGTGAACTTTCTCCCCCACGTCCTGCTCCTGTCTGTGCTTCCTTTATCTGCCAGAGATTTGTTACTGGTTAATTCTAAATGACCATCTCTCTCCCCCGACAAAGCCTAGTCCTTCAGATGTGGGTAAATGGTATGGAAAATGGGAGGTGTCGGCCGGCTTCATGGACCTAATAAATCTTAACTATATTAAGGCTCATTCCTTCGCCTTCTCTCCGTGGGTCTTTGTCTTGCTAATACACATTAGGATTTGCCTCGCTACACACTTTGAGCCTTTTCTGAGGTGAGACCTATATAAAGCCGCAGATGTGGGGACCTCAGCGACCTCTGACCCCCCCCTTTTTTTCATACCCATTTTAGTGGGAGAGTTAAAAAAAAAAAAATCCCCCGCAACACTGCCAAAATGAAGGAATTTTGTCCTGGAATTCTTGTCCTGAAAAGCTTTCTCTCCGAAGAGAAAAGAGGGGGGAAAAAAAAGGCTACAAAATCTCCCACTAGAATCTGTTTTTTTTCCCCCGTCATGAATGGGATTGGCGCCGCAATTTGCATTGGAAAGTAGGGTCGGAGCTTAGCCACACAAATTATCTATTCTATACAGCGCTCAGCCCATCCCCCTCTGTTCCCAAAATTGTGTAAGGGGTAGGAATTAAAATACGAAAAAAAAAATATTGACATGTCCTTTAAAGATTGACATGCAGTCTCCTGTGATGATGAGAGGGAGACATGCCAGGCCTGACTGAAATATTGTAATGGAGCTATTTATGTGGAGTTTTCGTGAGGTGGGGATTATGCTTTCTAATGCTAAGTGCGATGTGCTGTGGAAACCAAGCAAGACCGGCATTCAGGCATTCGGCCTTGCTCTCTGACAGTTTAAAAGATTTGCAGGCGATTAGCATATATTCTCATCCCTCCAAGAGGTAAATAGGTAAATGTGATAGATAGTTATACACCGTCAAAAGTATATCTGCTACCCTGGCCTGGAGCTCGACAGGAGATAACCGTCCCCTACCTGCTATTCTTCTACTCCTCCAAAGACCTGCCTATTTATTTCCAGTTGGATGGACGTGTTGTTTGCTGGTAGGAGCTCAGATAAGCAGCAACAAAATACCTCTGGGTCCACTTATCTTGGGAAAATATGCAATTAGGCTTGGTTAAAATGAAACCCCTTCCAATATATGCACTCCTCTTGCTGTTTAGAGTAGGAGGTTGGGGAAAGTTTTGCTAATCAGCACTAACATAAAAATTTCACCTGAATGAAATCAGCAAAGCTCTATATACCGCGGGTGAAATAAGTATTGAACTTGTCACCAAAAAGTCTCACCAGATGTAAGTAACAACCTGTCCTGTCCACACAAAGAAATCAAACCATAGGTGTCCATAAATTAAGTGCAATAATGAGAAATGACTCGGAAGAAAAAAATATTGAATACATGAAGAAAGGGAGATGCAAAAAGCACTGGAAAGTCATGACACTAGCTGAAATCTATCAGTCATTAGAAAGCAATCCTGCCACTCACTGAAAAATAATAATGGTTCAACTAGTGGCCTATAAAAAGGTGTCTAACTATCAAGGTGCCACACAAGAAATACCTCATGATGGGTAAAACCAGTAAGCTGTCGCAAGACCTTCGCAACCTTGTTGTTGCAAAGCATACTGATGGAATTGGTTACAGGAGAATTTCTAAACTACTGAAGGTTCCAGTAAGCACTGTTGTGGTCATAATTCAGTAGTGGAAAAAACATAATTTCACCATAAACCATCCACGACCAGGTGCGCCCCGCAAGATTTAATACGAAGGAGTGAAAAGAATTAACAGAAGAATTGTTCAAGAGTCAGGGACACCTGTGGAGAGCTACGGAAAGACCTGGAATCAGCAGGTACAATTGTTTCAAAGAAAACAATAAGTAATGCCATTGAAGAGGCTTGATGGTGGACTGACATGCTTCAGTGGAGCAGCTCACTGCCAGAATGACCCAGGGAGCTACCAGACGTGTGTTTAACACAGCAGTTTAACAAACCATACTGTGTATTGGGCCCTGGAGCAGACAGATCTCTGCACCTCTGCTAAACCTACTACATCAACAGAAAAGGCTTCAATGTTCACCGCAGTATCAGAATTGGACCTTCCCTGATTGGCAGGGAATTGTCTTCTACCATGAGTCACATGATCTGTTTCATCAAATGGATGGACGTTGCCATGTCACATAAGAAATATCAAAGAGCAAACCCCCTGCAGCCATTGCTGGAAGAACTGGTGGTGGCAGTGTTATGGTCTGGGGAGTGTTTTGTTGCATTCTCCGAGCCACTCATCCATGTGGAAGGCACTCTCACCTGATATGAGTATGAATCCATGCTTGCATATCACATGCACCTATACATGCTGATTGTCTTCCCTGGAGCGGATGGAAACTTCCACCAAGACAATGCAACATGTCACATGGCTAGAAATGTTCAACATTGGTTGGAAGAGCGTTACCAAGACTTTGCAGTATGACCCTGACCCCTATTTTCCTAGGTTCAAACCCAATTGAGCTTCTGTGGGAGCCCTTCGATTTAGAAAGCTTGAGATAGATATTTGTATCTGTTTTAATCTGGGGATAGGACTGTGTCCTCTGTGTGCTCATCCTTAGTTATACCAACTGGACCCCTGAATTTTTCCAAATAATTGTGTTTACTGCAAACTGTCCCTACAAAGGTCCATTGAATGTCTATTCAACCCTTCACTGAAGTATAATAAGTTTGGCTAAATGGTTGCGTCAGTACCACGATAGCATCTACCTTGGTTGCCCCCACCAGTGTGCCCATCAGACAAAACTGCCTCTTAAATTGTGTAAGCCATGAATTGGTTCTCAGTGTTCTTTTAGCAGAAACATACACTACTCACAAAAAGTTAGAGATATTTGGCTTTTGGGTGAAATTTATTGAAAAACGTAAAAACTTCCCGCTCCAGTGACATTTCACCCTGTAGCCATGTATGTGATTTTCTCATCTCAGGCAATTTAATGAAACTAAAGCCAACAACAGTGGAGGGTCCACACCACTAGAAGGTGTCACTGACTCAATACATCGTGTCGCGTAGTGCGGACTTGAGCATCAATTACATCTGGACAGTGACGTCTCCTGCTGTTCATAAGTGCAGTTATTGGCTGCTGAGGCTCCCACTCTTCTTGAAGGACACCCCTCAGGACATTGAGGTTCAGGGGAACAGAGTTATGAGCTTCTACACGGGGACTCAGCTGATCCCACAGGTTTTCTATGGAGGTCGGATCTGGAGAAAATGTCCTGAGGGGTGTCCTTCAAGAAGAGTGGGAGCCTCAGCAGCCAATAACTGCACTTGTGAACAGCAGGAGACGTCACTGTCCAGATGTAATTGATGCTCAAGTCCGCACTACGCTCCATTTGAGGTTCCCCAGTTTCCAACAGCCGTTTCGTAATTATGCGACCTCTATGAGCTGGAGCATTGTCATCCATGAAGATGAAATTAGCCGAGGCACAATGACTGGGTTAATGATGCTGTTCTAGTAGTAGAGGCCGTCACTGTACCATTCACAATGTCTAGGCAGTTCTGTATTGACTAGACACAGCAGCCCTCACTGTAACACAACCACCACCAAAGGCCCGTTTGGTGATAACAGTGACAATACTACAACGCTGAGGACCACTGGTAGATGCTCCCTGGCCCATGCCAGATATGATGTCCGTGCTTGGTGGTGTGGTCAGATCGCCTAGTGCAGACCACGCTGATATAAATGGTTATCAGGTGTCTGACGTGACACTTTGCCTCTCACCCCCTTACATGAGTTGTAGGCATTCATCATCCTGCTCCGCAGGGCATTGCTTACAATCAGTCATCAGTGTGTGATGGACCCAAAGGACGTCCACTTCTTTGCCTTTCTGTGACTCTTCCAGTCTCTCTGTATCTCTGATACAACTTGGCCACTTCCATCTGAGAGCATCCTGCTTAAAGTCTCACAATGATGAGGTACTGGTGATCAATTGTAAGGTGTTGTCTTGGTCTCATGATGTCAAAATGTGAAAAGCAGCATGAGGAGGACTGTTTAATCCCAATTCAAATTGATCTTATAAATTTATTGCATTAATTTTTCCATTTAAGTTTTTTGTTAGAGATCAGCAAAATGTGCAAAAAATATGAAACACTGAACAGTTGCACACGTGCATCTAAAGGGAAGAAATGGGCTTATTTAGTGCATTTAAAAAAAAATCAAGAAAATTTATGTTCATCCTGAAATTTCAATCAAAATCCAAATATCCTGAACTTTTTGTGAATGGTGTATACGTAGGAATATTCTGTCTTGTCCTGTGTAAGTCTACATCCAACCAGTGCTACACTGGGAAATGTAAAGTTTCCTTGTTTCCTAATAAGAGACAATGTGCGAGACATTTCAGATGCTTGTACCCTCGGCAGAGTAACAGAGGAAGATGTCTTATTTCCCATGAAATAAATACAAGAACTGTGATGAATAGACTCCATTATAGAGAGTCATCAAAGGCGTTATAGTGGGTGATTTCACACTGCATTAGGAAGGAGTTGCCTAGGTCAGGCCTTGCACACCGCTCACACAGATCCTAATGTCTGTCTATCTGTCCATGCATTCATGGAGAAACCTCCCAAGAGTCCCTCTTCTGGGGAAAATGTGCTAATGTTCCATCTACAACTTCTTGTGTCTCTAATATCTCATGGTATATGTCTTGTCGAGCCAACATTTACACTGCAGACAGCACATGGCCACTTACATTAGTCCATGCCGACAGCAGAAACAGAAGAACATACAAATTTTGTGTAGATGTTGTCCCTGGTCAATTCTGAAGCCAGAACCCCACTGACTTTCTGCAAACCTCCTTCCAGCAGAACAATTGTGAGCTGTCAAGTCCTGGACTCCACAAGCTCTCCGAAGGTGTCCTGTGGCATCTGGCAACAAGATATTGACAGTAGATCTAGCCAGGTCAGGTCAAATCTGGTGTGGCCTCCATGGATCAGACTTGTTTTCCAGCACGTCCTACAGACCCAGGATCGAACTAAAACCTGGCTAATTTGGAGGCCGAGTCACCACCCTGAAGTCTCTGTCTTGTTCCCCATTCCCAGACAATTTTCGCAGTGTGGTATTATCCTGCAAAAAGAGGCCACTGCCAGTAGGGACTTTCGCTGCCTTAAAGGGGTGGACTTGTTCTGTACAATGTTTAGGTAGATGGGACGTGTCACAGTAACACCCAATTGATGCCGGGACTCAAGGTTTCCAGCAGAACATTGCCCATCACACTGCCCCCGCCGATTTGTCTTGTTTCCATAGTGCCTCCTGTGGTTTTCTCTGCCAAGGGTAAGGCTATGTCTACACAGCATGCAAAAACTATCGTATTTTCAGTGGTTTTAGGATTCTAAAACCGCTGAGAATACGACTATTCAGCCAGCCCATCGACTTTAATAGAAAAAACGACCAGTACTCTACACAGGTCATTTTCCAAACGTTTTCTGTTGCCAGTGGACTTAGGAACATGTTCCTAAATATGTCGGTATTTTGCCGTCGGTTTCCCAAGCAATCAATTGTATGGGCTGACAGCAAAAAAACGAGAACCGACCGCGGACAAAACAGTGAGAAAAACGCGATCGTGCATTGAACAAAAACCGATCGACTTTCGGACGTCTATTGTCCTATGCTGTCTGGATCCAGCATCTGGCCATTCACATGATGAAAAACATTATTCAGCAGACCTGGCGCCTTCTTCCATTGCTCCCCTTTTAATGTTTACATTCCCATTGCAGGGGCTTGTGATGTTGGACATGGGTTAGCATGGCTGCTCTGACTGGTCTGTGGCTCCAGGGCGCACTTTACACAGCAAGCTGTAATGTTTGTTTGCCCTTTTAAACCCTTTCTCCCATCATTTAGAAAATTTTTCCAAAATTTGCTACATTTTTTTTCTGTGGGGGCCGAAATGGTTGCCCTTCCCTTTGGGACATTTTTGGAAGGTATAACCCGAAAAACGGTCCATATACTCACTAAGATAAAACCTGCACATGCAGTCCACAAACAAAACGCTGAGAATGGGTCCAGTGTGTCACGGGTGCCCCCGCAACTGTCACCCCGGGTCACAGGCGCACCTGTGCCCCTCCGTCCAGCGGCGCCGCTGCCTGCAGCGGGCGTGCTCGCTTTGCAGCCCCGGCCCTGTCACTTACCCCCGCCGCGCTGGGTGCTGCTCCTTCCCCGGCGGCGCCCGCTCGGGAGCTTTAAAGGGCCAGGCACCGGTAAAATTTAGCTTGCCGGGGCGCTCCCCCTTTTTTAAGTGTCTTCCGATCTCCCCTGGTCTTTAGTGCCTTTAGCCTAACCGAAAAGCGTTCGAATCTTGTCTGATTACCCTGTACCATACCCCTCTCCTCCCTCCCTCGCCCCTGAACCTCTGCCCCTTTTCCCCACCTTTGTTTCGTACCACGCTACACTGTGGGCCCCCCGCAAGCAATTTCCCTCAGGGGAGCGACCTGGGGACTCCCGCCGCAGCAATCCATCCCGATTTGCGGCGGGGTCTGGGGAAAAACCGGATTACTTGACTCCCTCCCGGTGTGGGTTACGCCATTTCTTGGGGGGGTTTTTAAAGGAACATTTACCGTTGCCTGTGATGCAGTGTTGGTGAAAGGTGTCTGAGTACAGAGGGAATGGTTGTACAGATATCCGGGAGCTCTTGGTGAAATACAAAAAACTGAAACCCTTTGGCCCCCTTTTCTAGACATTACCAACCGCCCTGGGGAAAATTTAACAGACCAAGCGCTGACTTGTGTGTTTTGTTCATATTACATTTTTTCAATGTCTTGGTTTGTGACCGATGATTTTTCAAGCCTACTTCCTTTTTTTTCCCTTTATTTTGGGCCAAAGTGATGTATTTTAGTTGTAGACCAGACGGGCACCATTGCCAGTATTTTGTCTCTAAGGGTTGGGTTACACGGGATTTTGTTTCATTAGGCACAAATTCAGCACTGAATCCGCCTCAGAATCAGCATCTAATCTGACTGCAATCCACCTTACATTGCATCGTTGTGCACACACCACAGATTTTCCTCAGCGCTGATTTCCTTCACCTCACAGTATAGCATACAGGAGGCTGAAAAATCAGCACAAATCCCATCGAATCTAAAAGGCAAGATTCAATGCTGATTAAAAATGTAAGTAACCCCCCGAATGTGCAGTTCCAGCATGTCTTTCATGGGTGACTACAGTTTAAAACTAGGCAGTGAGGTAGGGGAACGTGTATTTATGCAGCTACCTAATACATTGATGTATTAACTTTACAGTAGAAGGCAGGTGGTTTGTCTGAGACACTGTGACTGTAAGAGAAGAAAATGGATTTAAATCAGCTCACCCGTTTGTTCATCCTTTCTTCGGGTGAGGACTCCACCCTGCCTGCTCCTGGGAACTGGGCTTATCTACAAAAATGCGCCACTAAACCCCGGGCACCCGTTTCAAGATTAATAAAACTTCCATTCTTTTTATTTTCAACGGTTAAAACAATACAGGAGGGAAAACTATAACTTTAGGCCCCAAATTGGCACGATGGCAGGCCACCATAAAGACCGACCATTTCGGAGAAATACCTGGTTTACCTACAACTAAGGAATTACTTCCGAACCCGCGGTCTTGGTGGGCCTGCCATTTTCCAAGTATCCTAAAGATTAGGTTTTTCCCCCTGTAATTTTTTTTAACCGTTTAAAATAAAGAAAGGAAGTTTTATTGAATCTTTGAACCGGTGTCCTGGGGTACGGCTGCAATTTTGTTCACCAACTGTGACTGAAGGGTAGTTTAAAAACGGCGTGTTGACTCCATGTAACATACGCTTTTAGCTGCATGTTTGGATCCATCTGTCGCACCCAAACCCACCCAAACAAGCAGCTAACAAATAGCAGTGTGATTTACATTGCTTTTAATATGAAACACGCAGCGGCGTTCACATAAGTGTTCGCTGATGCACATTTCACTGCGTCTTTGGATCCCCTTCCAAGAATTATCATGTCAATTCTTGTTCCAAAGACCAGCAG
>JAODAL010033698.1:0-45247 GCA_025379985.1 Phyllomedusa bahiana | reverse complement strand
AAATAAAGGGTATTTTAGAACAGGAATTTTCCTTTAATAAAAATTTCCCTGCCCAGGGGTAGAAATACGCCATGCACCTAGTCCCAAAGGCCACAGGGGGCCCACCCACAAGAGCACACCCTGCCACAGCTTTTCAAGGAAATTCTCGAGGATAAAGTAAAATCCCGTCAATATTTAGTCTAATGGACTTTAAAACTGTTTTGCGCATCTTTGGGACGGCAAATGGTTAAGCCTTGGGGGGCCCAAAGCCCCACCGCCCCCACTTTTCACCCAACATCCCCTTGATTACTTCATCACGTTGCCTGCGTCGGGACGCTAGGTGAGGGAGGCCCAAGGGGGGAAAACTGGTTTTTGCTCTTGGGGGGAGCAGGTAGAAGAGTATATTTTTTTCAATGGGCACTCCCTATCCAGGGTCTCCCAAACCCAAACCTACTTGGGTTTACCTATCTCCAAACTGGGGGCCTATTAAAACTTCTGGGGCCCCAAACCTCCCTTCCTGAGGCCTACAACCTACAACATGTAAACAGTTAAAGCACTTAGTGGAGCAGAGTGCCACTGACTCCCAGTTCCTCTATTTAGCTTACTAGGCCTAAGACCTTACACATTGCCCATGTGTCCTGACCAGGTGATGATGCACTTAGCGAAGCAAAGTACCACCTGTTGCACTTTTCAGCCTTTGCATCCTTATTCAGGTGGCGTGATGATGTGACAAATACAAAAACCGCGTCGGACTTTGTTTGGTCGGTAGGCTTAAAGGCTAAAGAAGTGGCTTCCGCTCTTGGGGAATGTTGAAAGGTGAATTTATTAATATTTCTCCCTAATGGGGCTCTACTAACACAGAACCTACCAACCAACCTACCTGGGGCCTATCTACCTACCAAACTGGAACCTACCTATCTACTTGGGGTCTACCTACTTACCTAGTGCCTATCTACCACCTACCTATCTGTGGCATACCAATATGGCTTCTTGAGGCCTACAACCTGCCAACCAGGGAAAAATAAAAACCGCATACCTAGGTCCTACCACTCCACCACCTAAACCCACTTTTTGGGGCCAAAAAATGCTCCTTTCTACCCAGGATTATTTTACTTAATAGACATTCAAACCTACCGACCTTGGACCTACCCACCAACCTGCCTGAAGCCTACCAACAATCTCACAGGGATATACCTACTTACCTGTGGTCTGCCTACCTACAAACCAGGGGTCCTTCATACCTAAATAGGGCCCTGCCTCCCTGCCTACTCTCCCTACCTATTAACCCGTGGCCCTGTCTACTACTTCCCGGGGCTTTTTCCCATTTTCCTAACTGGGATCTTCCCTGCCTAACTACCTACCTGGGGCCTTGTCACCATCTTGCCTTCCTACCTACTTGAGCCTTGCCTACCAACCCACCCACCTACCTGGGGCCTTCCCAATCTATATGGAGCCTTTTTTATGTATGTATCTTGGGCCTCACCTAGCTGGGTAATTACCAACATTTTCCCCCAACAACCTATTTGGGGTTTTTTACATAAGGGTCACTTACTCCTGGGTACAGAGGGGTAGGCTAATTTCTAATAGCATGGTTTTTAAACAATTGGGGGGCTATCTTAATTAAGGCTACCTATCTAAATTGGGTTACATATCTGTGGGGCCATATTTGCTTTCATGCTGCCGTAAGCACTTTAGATAGTGTCAACAAATTGGGGGTTTCGCATTTTTTTTCCCCCTAACTGAAGTTAAAGGGAAAAAAAAAGTGTTTAAAAAAAAAAAGAAAAAAAGGTTACACATAATTTGCCTTATCGTTTAAAAATAAAGCATAATTTATCCTGTGAGGTGAATATTGTAAAAGAAAAAGAAATTTTCAGTGCTAAAAAGTGTTATTTGGATGATTTAACGCCCTACAAAAGTTTGAATAAAAAGTGATCAAAAAGTTGCACGTATCCCAAGATGGCACCAATAAAAGCCACACTTCAGCCTGCAAAAAATGAGCCCTCGCTCAGGTCCATAGAATGAAAAACAAAAAAGTTATTTGTCCCAAAAAAAAGACATTTCAGCAAAAATGGAAAAAGTTGTTTTATTAAGTACAAAACGTTACAACAATTCAACAAATTAGTTATCACCAGAATAATATTGACCTGAAGAATACAAAGAATACATAATTTATAATGAAAAGTTAACTCCATAAACATTAAACTGTCGGGGCTAGGCTGTGCTCAGGCTGCAGGGATCAACAGGCTGCAGCAGCTGATTTGCGATCCCACCCTATCCCATCTGCTGACAGCTCTTGAGTGACAGACGGGAGCCACCCTGACAGGAGCGTGTCGCACCAGCCAATGGGAGGACCCGGAGGCCGCTCCAATCAGCTATAGGGGCGGTATCCAGGAATCCCATTTAAACGCCCTGAAGGCTGAGTGCAACGCCTGTGATATTCCTGGCTACCTTGTGTTACTTGTTCTTTATATTGTGTTTTGCTTATCCATATACCTGACCTCGGCCTGTTCTCCTGACCCTGTCTTGTCTCCTGATTTTGTACCTCGCTCCCGTTCGTGTTTTGACCTCGGCTTGTTTACGTTTATCCCTCTGGTTCTGATTTGTGGCTTGGCGTTCCTATTTGATATTGACCCGGACTGTCTGACTATTCTACTTCCTGACGGCCCCAGCACTTTAGCAGCGCAGGGACTGTCACCCAGTTGCCGTCTGCCGCCTAGGGCAGCATGTCAAGCAGGCAGGGACAGTGGGCTGGGTTCCAGACAGGGCTCACTGCACCTCCCTTGATGTGAAATTATCACAGGCCGAAACCGTTACTGCTCTACCCTTACTATGGACCCCATGATAGCTCTGGTAGAGCAGATGCAGGGGCTAACCCAGATAGTCCAGGATCTGGCGCTGAGGGTAGAACAACAGGAGGCTACTCCAAGTCAGAGGGTCCCTGCACTACCTTCCCCTCCTGTGGAACCCCCTATCCAGTTGCCTGACAGGTTCGCAGGTAACAGGAAGGCCTTTGTGGCATTTAGAGAGGGTTGTCGCTTGTATTTTAGGCTCCGACCACTTACCTCTGGGAATGAGGAGCAAAGGGTGGGAATTGTCATGTCCCTACTTCAGGATCCCCCCCAGGAGTGGACATTTTCGTTACCGCCTGACTCACCTGAACTGTCTTCTGTGGACAGGTTCTTTGCCGCTTTAGGGGTACTTTTTAATGACCCAGATAGGGAAGCTGTGGCCGAGGTAAAAAGACAGTGAAAGAGTTTTGTTCTGAATTTCGTCGCTGGTGCGTTCCGTCTGGGTGGAACGACCCAGCTCTCAGATGCCAGTTTATATTAGGGTTAGCTGACCATGTGAAGGATTTATTGGTGGCTTATCCTACCCCTGGTACTTTAGATGAGGCTATGGCACTAGCCGTTCGTCTGGACAGACGTTTTAGGGAGAGACGGCAGGAAAGGTTCCCCCTCCGGTGGAACACACCATGGTCACCCCTAAACCCGTTGTTTCCGATTTAAACCCAGAGGAGCCCATGCAAGTGGGGGCTTTTTCTGTCACTGCGGCTAGTGACCGTAGGGCTACTCGTCGCATCCAGGGGTTGTGCTTCTGTCAGGTGTAGGAATTCATTGAGAATTGATTGAAAACATTAAAACTCTGTTTGTACCTTTCATAACCATTGATTAGATCTAGAAACTGTCTATATACTATTTACATAAACCATTCTCTTTTCGTTGCCCTTGACCGTTTCATTCAGAAATTTACCTTAAAATGCACAGCTTTTGCAAAGAATTACCTTCAGAATGACTTTTCTAAATGACGCGAAACTTTAAAAAAGGACTCTTTAGGGCTACTAAAATCCAGCTTTTGCGACACAGAAAAAAATGGATCGAGTACTCTTGTTTAAACACCCAAAATCTGGCGAAAAAACAACCCCCAAAAAAAGTGTTTTTTTGTGAACGTTTAACATTGTACAACGCATGAAAAAAAAAAAAAAATGTATATTACCATAATGAGCCACATTGATTTTCCTTATTAATTTGTCCCACCAAGCAATTAACCAATGATAAACAACACATGCATCAAATACTTAAGTATCAATGTATAAAATCTCATTATTTCCCTGTATTAAACAGAGTTGTATTACCCTACCTTAGGGGTATTTTTGACCCCAGCTGTTTAACAGTCCAAAAAAAAATAAAATTTAATATATTTTCTTGGGTAACACCACCGGCCAGTTTATTGGGGTACACCATGTGTAAGGGTTGACCCTTGTGCCTTATAATGCCTCAACCGTGGCTTAGATGCCACAAGCCGTTGCAACGTGGACAATTGTTAGGGAAAGAGGCCCAGTAAAATTCCCCCACCTTGACCCACCAGCCACCCCTAAACCGTTTGGATACAAGAGGAGCCATGAAATTGGGGCTTTTTTGTTGACTGCCTAATCGTACACTCTCATCCGGGTTCTTCGAAGTGTAGAATCATGAGAATTGATGACTAAAACCATGATAATTTTTCAATCTTTTGTCCCTTTTCCCAAAATTGATTAGTCTTGGAAATTGTCCCTATTACTGTTTTACATAAACATCCCCCTGTGTCTTCTGCTGCGTTACCCATTCTTTCAAAGTTTCGCCGTACCTGTGAGCTTTTAAAGAGATGCCTTCTGACTACCTTGTTTGAAACGCGTGGCTATTATAAATGTTGCCTCTTTCAGCCGAACTAAGTCCCCATCTTTTGGGACCATCTGGGCATCAAGTAACTGCTTTCCTCCAATATCTGCCGAGTAAAAACTCGATGTTTTGTTTTTTCGGAACCATTCTCTGTAAACGCATGAGAAAATTTGTAAAATTACCCAGAGATCAGCAGTTTTCTTATTTAAACTAGCCACCAGTCATTCCTGTCAAAAAACACAATGCATGAAAAACTTACTACAAGTGTATAAACTCAAATCCCTTTCTTCCCCATACTGTTTGCTCCCGGTTTAACAGGCAAAAAATTGTCATTTATAATATATATAATTAATTTTATAAGTATGTATCATAGTATTTGTTAATTGAAAATATATATGTTAATATAGATTAGATCATATATAATAAATATGCGTATTTTAAAATATATAATAATATATATATATATATATATATATATATATATTTAATTTGGAAGAGGTAGCAATCGCAATTGTACAGACAAATGGTTAAACTGTACTTATCATTTGGTGCTCGTGACTCTCAAACGGAACGAGGGAACCGCAGAGGAGCTTGTGTCGTCTCTTCTGGGACGTCGCCCCCATGGCTGGTTCGATCTGGGCAGCCTGAACAATTCGTGACTAGTCAATAAACATACACGGGTAAGTAGCTGTTTTCTTTTGAACTCAGCCTCTTATACCGTTTTCAGGCTGCCTATATTGTCTCTGACCGTGGTTTGCCCCATTATTGAGGTTACCTGAGCAGGCCAAGGTGTCGCTCCTCTGATTTATTCTTGCACGCGAAAGGTGTGCTTGTGGTTTGGCCTTACGCCATTGCTATCTCTGGTTCTCTGATATATTGCTCTTGATATATCGTTCCGCTGGTGCCCGCTGTTATCTGCCATTGCCAGCATTTAACTACGCAGCAGTAATTTCACTGTTGGAATTTAGTTCCTCTTTTTACGCTGCATTGAGCTCGCCTGTCATTTGCCTTTAGTGAGGAAACAATCCTTCATGATTTTTTTCACAAACAAATGATCTGCTTGTGGTGACTGGATTTCAATTCTTTTTTTTTCTTTATTACTTCTGGGTAGATGGAAGCTGGCTGTTAGGGTTAAAGCCTCTTTATATAGAGGTAAGGACAATCTGTCTTGCCGGATGTTAGGTTTTTAGTTAGGGGTGGGGGGGGTGTTAGATAGATATGATTTCAGAAGCGATATTCAGAAAAACCTCCCAGGGAGGTTGGTATCCTGAACTACCTGCGGTCCACTGCAGGGACTGGCTAGGAGCATCGGGAACTGAGTCTCATTTACTGCCGAGGGTCTTTCAAAGATCTCCCGCGGTAACCACTAGGGTGTACTGGGCAGTCAGGGCTGTTAGAATTGCATTTGAATGACTAACAAGGAGTATCTGAGCTTAGCTCTGGTCAGCTGGTATGCCCATGAGCAGCAAAGACCTAACAGTTGTTGGGCCAGTTGATCTGTTTCATTATAATTAGGAACAGCTTAGGTAATTTCTGCACAGGTGATTATCACCTTCATGCCAGTTTCCTACATTAGTATAAGGGTTAGATTAGGTAGAGGCTGAGATAACTACATGTCTGCGCTTTGTTTCCTTTTTCTCCGCTCTTGGGCGGACGCACATTGAAGTCTGTTCAGACTGTTTTTAGAGACACAGATTGTTTAAATATCGTGTCTGCCAGTGTGAGAACTCAGATATATGGTTGATTCAGCCACAAGCGCTGTCTCTTATCAGCGCTGAACATAGACATTCACCACAGCGCATCTCCTTGTGGGTTTTATTCACGATCTCATGATGGCAATTGTCAAGTATATGTTTGTTATTAGCATAGAATTTTAACTTATTATATGTTTGCTTTTATGCCCCCATTGTCACTAGCAGAGTTCCGTTTCTGCAAAATATTGTGCTAGCTGTGGGAGGAGACGCTCAACTCCAAAACCTCACTATATTTTCTCTTCAGCTTCAATGCTGGTCCCACCCACCAGCACCCGCAGGGCTTACACTCCCTCTCCTACCGGAGATACTAAACAAAGCCCTGCCCCTTCCTCTACTGGCGGCCATATTGGTAAAGTCAATTCCCCACTTCCTGTTGGCCATCTTGTTCCTCCTCATCCGTCCCCTGACATAGGTACTTCCGGGTCACAGGTCAACGGCGGCCATCTTGCTGCCAGTAATAACATTCAAACTGATAGTATGCATCATATTCCCAATAAACAAACACTAAGTAATACAGTCTGCACTCCCCCCTATATGAAAGGACAGAAGGTTAGCACTCCCCCACTGGCTGTCTCACCGCTCACCCCACAGCCATTATACCAGTTAATCACCCCTTCGGGAATAATATATATTCCTTCCTCCGCTGTTGACCCTATTTTCACTTTCAATTTCTACCATCAACCTTTGCCAGACTACCTTGGATATTCACCTACAATTGGTTCATGTCCTTTCACCCGCACACCCTCTGCCGGACGTGGTGGATCTCGAAAACCCTGCTTTTACTGTCAAAAACCGGGTCATCTAGTCAGAAATTGCCGCACTAAAAAGCGGGATGAAGCCAACCATCAAGGCTATGGTCCTCAACCATCAGCATTCCACAATCCTCAGTAATGCAAGCCTACACTGGCCAGGAATACTACCCTTACTGGACCACTGAACTACTAGAAAGTTCTCTTAGCTGAATGCTCCTTAACCTGCTCCTCCTCCTGCTACACCGAAGAATTTATACCACTAATCTTTCCCTCATTTGGTTTGAAAATCCAGATCATTGCACATAATATTAGCCTTTTCCTGAATACGAACTGTTGACCACTAATTGACCTATGTTGTTCAAGTACTCATCTCTTCCTCTTGAGTTTCTCATACAGATTTATTCCGAAGTCTGGTCACTGGCCCTGAAGATGTTTTGAGCCTCTCCACTACATTACTTCCGGAAAACAATTTACCATCGCTCCTAACATTTCTCCATACCTTTGCCGTGACAGTCCAGAAGAAGGTTGCCTTTCTAACATATGTGTCCCTCTGCACCTTATTTACCTTCAACAAGCCTGGATGCTAGAGCACTCTGAAAACCAAAAGGCCTTACTGATGACTGCAAGACAGCTGTGATGTCCACTCCCTCACCTACCATTCGCATTTTATTACAGACTTTCTAAGCCTCATCATAGTCAGTCGCTAATGAATACCCAGCGCTTCTGATTTGATGCAAACTCTCTATGCCTAATTCCAGGACATTTCGCTAACTCACAGAGTATCTACTGTAGCCGAAGCTTGCTTGCTGACACTCACTCAACTTATTCTCATAGCCCCTGATCTGGGTGTCCAAGGTTACTCACAACCTTTCAACCTACCTGTCTACAAACTGTTGTTGCTACACTCCTTGACACATTTAACATATCATATTGGGCCTTCCAGTGACTATCTTGGCCCCTCATGACCTCATAAGGATCCTGACACAATCCCACCAACCTCATTAAGTAATGTAATCTTTGCCTACGATGCTCATTACTGATGCCTGAGAAACTGTTACCATGAGGACATGCACTTCTCTCAATTCAGCCTCCCTGCTTCCTCTCTCAAGGGGGGATGTTGCAGATCATACCGCCACAGACGCTCCTCCCCATGACTGCCTTCCACAATTGGAAGATGAAGTATCACATCTTCCCTCTGTCTCTACATCCAAGCTGGAGGATCCACATTATGTCTTCTTCACGGATGGATCCAGGTTTGCAGATGACCAAGGACGATTCCATACAGGATTTGCTGTGGTGGCCTTGCGACGAAACTGTGAGAGCTGTTTCTTTACCTTCTAGGATGTCAGCCGAAGTCGCAGACCTCAAGGCTGTGACTGAAGCTTGCAAGCTTGCTGAAGGTAAGACTGTCAACATATACACCAACTCAGCCTACACATACGGAGTGGCCCATGACATCAGCCTTAAGTGGGCCGCCCTGCAAGGTTTCCTGTCAGCTAGTGGAACGCCAATCAAGAACAATGAAGTCATACAAGCCTTAATGGACGCTCTCCAGTTGCCTGCCAAGGTAGCTGTCCTGAAGATCAGAGCGCATGAAGAAATAGAGAGAGGAAGCAAAAGGCATATACAACGCTTATTAGGCTGCGAAGGCTGTGGCTTGTCTCCCAGTAATTCGAGAGAAAGCAGGGTTGACTGTAGATGTACCAACAAGAGAAGAAAAGAAGACAGAATGTAACAAATGCAGGTAGTGGATCCGCTGGACCACCGCAAGCGATGGTGTAAGCCGTACCAGGGGGCGGAATCTAAGTAGAACCCGGTTTTCACCATAGCCCGCCGCAAAGCGGGATGGACTTGCTGCAGCGGAGAACTACCAAGTCGCCCCACTGGCGTGACTTGCTTGCGGTGGCAGCCAAGGCAGTGCGTGGTACAAAATCGTAAGACGTAGGCGAAGTCGGGGACAGGCAAGAGGTCAGGGCAGGCGGCAATTTTTCCCGGGGTCAAAGAACAGGGGGAAAAAAGGTTGGGAAAAGGAAGGGTTTAGGCAAAAAGGGCAGAAGAAGCTTCTCTAAGGCAGTACAGACTAAAGAACCCAAAAGGGACTGGAAGGAAAGGGGATTTTAAATAGGGTCACCTAAAGCCTTAACCAAAAAAGGGCGTACTGCCCTTTAAATCCTCGAGAGCCGCGGCGCCCAAAGGGCCCGGGCAGCCCCCCACCGGCCGGGGCCGGGGAAAAGGGGAGAGGGGGGAGCGCGGAGATCAGAGACGGGGGAAAACCCGCCGGGGGACCACAGGGGTCGCCGGACCCGAGGGGGGGCCGAAACGAGTGCGCCCGCACCCGGGCGGGGGGGCCGGGGGACCATGTGACACAGAAAGAGGGGAAGAAAAAAAGAGGAAGAAAGAGGAGAAAAAAGGGGAAACAGAGTCAAGAACAAACTGCAAACCCCGATGTTAATTTATGAAACAATTAAACCCAAAAAATAGACAAAGGAAAGAGGATTGGAGGGGAAGGGGGAGCGGAATACACCAAGATAATTCGGAAGAAGAATGATAAACAAGGGCTCAGGGTATCCCACAGAAAAACAAATCAGATGATATTTCCCATCAACAGGATATACTTAGCACCTGAATTCCCTTACCCAAATAACGTATCAAAGATTAAAATAGCTCACTTGAAACCCCGGAAGAATTAGTTAAAACCAGAAAAAAACAATCAAAACCCTTTTCCAAATTCCAATCAACCAGATTTAATTACCAAGGTGACCTTTTTTTGGTTTTTCCACCCCCTAGAATTTTATCACCCTTACCCCTTTAATTTCAGTAAAACCAACATGTTAACAAAATTTTATCCAATTTTCCCTAATTGGGATGTCAACAATCCATAAATTGTCATGCTGGGGACTCTCAAAGGGTACACCTGCGGTCATCTGGTCAAAACCCCCAAAAACAAGGCTCTGAGAAGGGCCCGGGAAAATCCTTAGTTGCCCCTTGGGAAAGTCTGGTAGTGGCAGCGGGTTTACTACCCGTTCCCCCTCCCCCTAAATACCAACTTGGGTGACTAGAGATGGGCAAATTGATTCAAATAAAGGGGAATTCGTTAAAATTTTTCGGGAAAATTGGGTTCTGAAAAACAAATTTTGGGGGTACCTCGGGAACAAAGGGGCTTTTGTTTTGTAAATACTGCGACACAGGGCGTTTACAGGGGGGCAAAGCACTCTGGGAGGAAAAAGGGGCATAGCCTGAAAGACATGTGCAGAGAGGGAACCAATAAGACCGGGGGGATTCTGTGACCGCCACAGCACTTATAAGTCCGGGCCGACCTGGGACCCCACACTCCTCCATTGTATGATTAGGGAAGGTCTCCCGGGGCTGCTTGTAAACTCTTAGAAGAATGATTTTTATACAGCGTTTTTTGGGGGTGTTCGTTTGCTCAGAACTGCTTCCTTAATGTTTTTTTTTTTTTTGGGGATTTGGGTCTGAATCCAGGGTGTCCCGTGCGCTGCATAAACATTTTAAGCTATCTGCTCAACACTGTAACCAAGGGGGGCTAAGCCCTTTCCCGTTGTAAATTTATTTAAAGGAAAAAAGCGTTTTTACAATACAAATACCCTTCTTTTTTTGGCCTCAATTTTTTTTTGGCAATTTACTCCAGGGTTAATTAAAGCGTTTTTTTGCTCTGTGGTGACTAAAAGAAACTCTTTTTCACCGCCAAAAAATACAATTTTCCGTAGCATAATTCACAAGGAAGGTTAATTACAATTTTTTCTTTGTTGTTGTAAAAAAACCCTTTTTAACCGTAAAAGTGTTGTTTGGGTTGCTCAAGTTTGCGAAAATTTCATCCAGGGATTAATTAACTTGTTTTTCTGCGTGGTGACTAAAATAAAACCCTCTTTCACCACCAAAAAATACTTTTTCCTGTCATAATTCCAAGCGAAGGTTAATTAAATTTTTTTTCCCCCTTTTTGTGTAGCGTAAAAAACAGCATTGTAACACTACAAAGCTGGTAGTTTGTGTTTGCCAATTGTTTGCCGAATTTACATCCGGTTAATTTTAAACGTTTTTTTTTTGCTGTGGGACTAAAATAAACCGTCTTCACCGCCAAAAAATAATTTTTCCTTAGCTAATTCACAAGCAAAGGGTTTAATTTCAATTTTTTCTTTTGTTGGTAGCGTAAAAAACCAAAACCCTTAAAAACACGATAAAAGCTCGGTTTTGTGGTTGCTCAATTGTTTGGCGCAATTTACATCCAGGGGTTTAAAAAAGGCGTTTTTCTGCTTGGTACAAAAAAAAAACTTTCAAAAAAAAAAAAATTTTCCTTGAAATTCAAAGCGAAAGGTTAATTTTCAATTTTTTCTCTTGTTTTTGGAGGGAAAAAACCCCATTGAAATGCACAACTGTAGTTTTTTGTTGTCAATTCTTTTGGCAATTTTCATCCAGGGGTTTAAAAGGTTGTTCGCAGTTGTAATTTTAAAAAGAAAATTTGTTTTTCACCGCCACAGAAGAAAATTCTGTAAGCATAATTAAAAATCCAAGGTTAAATTTTGCCTGTTTTGTGTTTTAATTCTAAAAAAACACAAATTTTAAAAGGAAAACAATCAATTTTTCCTGCCCCTTTGACGAATTTTTATTCCCCCTTTTAAACCTTTCTTTCGCAATACAGGGGAACCCCCTAACGAACTTTATAAACAGGGTCTGAATTTTAGAACAAACATATGCAACGGAAATAAACCCCCCCCCCTCATCGAGCCAAACTCCCCCCTCGCCACAACAAATTGCCTACTCTGGGCCCCCCACTCCCTATTAACCCCCCTGTAAAAAAACCCCCCCCCCAACCCCCCAAGGGATCATTGTTACACATCCCTTCCCCCAAGTCGGGGAAACCAACACAAAACCCCTTTTTCACCCACGGGGCACCCCCACCTTCCCCCCAACCCCCTCTTCCCACCCGGGCCCCAGCCAGAGAACTATTTGTGGCAGGCCCCAGCCCATATAAAAGCGAATAACATTGAGGAGGGCAGTCAGCAGCTATTGGGAGGAAGAATGGGCAAACCCCTGCTTCTTGCGTGGAAAATAAAAAAGAGGTTGAGAGTGGCAATGGGAGATCATGGGAGGGGTCAGCCCCCTGTACCAAGCGGTGATGAAAGGCAAGTGGCATAACGCAAATTAGATGATATGAGGCCCCCCCTTTGGAGCCCGGGTGGGAAGGGGTTTATCATGTCAGGAGAAGAGGGGGCGTCGTTGCGCGTCAGGCGCGGCGCAGCCGCAAAGGGTTGTGGGGGCCGTGAGTCAGCAGGACAGCAGCATGTGGGGGGGAGCCAAGGGCCACGGGGGAAAAAAAAACCCCTTGCCCGGCCAAGAAAGTTACGGGGACAGGGGCTCGCGGGCGCGGCGGAGAGTCACCGTGCGGAGCATTGGCGGTAAAAAAACAAAATTGGCTTTTTGGCACTTTTTGCTAAGACACCGAGGACCGAATAAGGGTTATTTAGAAACTTAGGCAGAAAGTGAAAGGGGGCTAGGGGGCTAAAGTGGCACCCGCCCGCGTCAACAAAGCAGCTCACCATTGGTGGCCTAGGAGAAACGTGGCTCAGATGTGGGGGTCCCCTCCTGCCCCCCCAGCAACAGCAACAAACAGCGCCCAGGGCACGCAAAGCCCTTGCACCCGTCAAGGCTCCACCACCTCTGGGAGAAGGGACTGTTTCCCCTTTTACATCATCTCCCCCTTTCCCGATGGGTCCTGCCCTCGCTTTTTCCCCATGGGGCCCCGCATCGTTCAAACGAAAGGGGATTTAAAAGAGACAACAGTTTTTTTCCAACCTTTCCCAAGGTTTCCGCAGCTGAGCATGCCCCTGTCCAAGTTTTTGGTACGCAGTCCCCCCCCCTTTTTTCCAAAAGGGTTGGGGCTCTGAACTAATTTGGGTTGTGCCCCAGCCGAGATGGAGAGTTTCCCAAACCGGGGGAAAAATTTTTTTTCCCAAAAAAGGCCCGTACCAAACACTTCCCTAAATTGTAAACAGAAGGGGGGCCAGTTTTTTTACTTTATCGGTTTTTTTTACAAGGTGCACGGCCCGCGCGGACGTCTGGAGCTGTAACTATGGCAGGGCCCCAAAATTTCCTTTACGGCCCCCGGGTGAATGTGCTTCCTTTCCCAGGGCCCCACCAACAACTTGGGCAGGGGACGCCGCTTTTCTCCTCCACTTGTCAAACTCTGCACCTTCGCCCCAATTTTCCGCCTCCTCCTCCTCCACCACCCCCCCCAACCTTTAGCCTCCAAAATAATGCTCCATCAACCACATGTGTAGAGCACAGCGGTGTCCCCGCAGTTTCAAAACCGGCTTGCCTCGGCGAACGAAGTCCCCAAAAGGGGAAAGGGAACTGCTCCGCGTCATGCAGCAAGAAATCGATGTGTGGCTTTCTCCGCGCCAACTGCAAATCGGAACCATGGTGATGGACAATGGGAGGAACATGTGCCCGCGCTGCACCGAGGAGGGAGGGCCCCATCGCCCCTGCAGGGCGCACGTGTTCAATCTGGTTGTAAAAAGGGGTTCCCCTGAAGTCTTCCACCGATCTTCAGAACATTCTGAAAATGGCCAGGAAACTGTGCATGCACTTTATCCATTCGTACAAAGCCGTTGCAGCGGCAGAACGGCCTCCCCCAACACACTCTGATATGCGATGTTTCCACCCGCTGGAATTCCAGCCTGCACAGCCTGGACCGACTGTATGAACAGAGAAAGGCCTTTAACGATTTTTTGATGATCCAGCAGACAGAAGTACTCCCCTGTGTAACTTTGATGTCACCATGGCAGCTCATGCGTGACACCTGCCGTTTGTTGAGGCCATTCAAGGAGGCGACTTATTTGTCAGTCCCAGACTACAGGATGAATAACTTCATTCCACTGCTTCATGCCCCTGGAACAGATGCTGAAAAATCTGTCTGGGCAGGGACTGGAAAATGTGGCGACTACATCTCGTGCCACATGAGTCCGGTGGGACTGAAATGTAAAAGGGAGGAGGAGGAGGACATTGGAGCAGAAGCATTGTCTGGTGAAATGAGTGGATTTTCTACCCAGGTGACAAGAAGAGGAGCAGGAGCAGCTGGAGGAGGTGGATGGAGATGAAGAAGACGAGGCAGATGACCCCCAAGCACCGTGGCAGTAACAGTGGAAATGGAGGCCCGGGAGCCCCCGAGTCACTTGTGCAGATGGCCCGCAGCAGCTTATTTGTCTGGCTAGTGACAGCCGAATAGTCAGCATCCGGCAGAGGGGTGACTTATGGCTCTCCCCCCCTAATTGGACCCTCGCTACCGTCCAAAATGGGAGCCTTTTTCCCAGCTATTGAGAGGGAAGACAAACTCAAATACTATAGGAAATCCTCGGTATCAGTTGGGGCCCCTGCCTATGTGCGGCATCGTCCCTCCTCTGGGCAGGTTTTGAAACCGGGGGTTCTTTAGGCCTCACGTACTACTGCCCGGCTGCTGCAGGGGGGTAGAGCAGTACCAGCTCCATCAGTAGTAACCTAAGTCTGGAGTCACTGATGGAACACTTCCTTCACCCGCCTAGTGAGGAGGGTAGTCACCAGCAGCACAGCAGCAGGCCCTGGAGCAGTCCCTGAACCAACAGGTTGTGGCCTACTTGGACAGCACTCTGCCCCTCATTTTAGAAGATCCGCTGGACTACTGGGCACCAAAACTTGATGTGTGGCCGCAACTTGCCGAGTTTGCAGTGGAGAAGCTGTCCTGCCGGCCAGTAGTGTGGCATCAGAGGGGGTGTTCATGCGGCGGGAGCCATCGATACCCCAAGGAGAACCCGCTTGTCCACGGGAAATGGGGAAAACGACCTGACCTTTGTCAAGATGAATCAGGCGTGGATCGGCCAGGATTTCTTACACACCAATGACTTAGCGTCGTCTGGGTTCAAACTACCTGCCTCAGCCACTATTCTGATGCCACCACCCGCCCGATGCCACACATCTGCTGCCAGTTTCTCCATCTGCCTACCACCGTCTTTACCAGGGACTGGTATTGCCACCCACCTCAACACTCTGTCATTGTGCCACTCTCTGACCTCATGCTGCTGCTGTGACTCCTGCCGTGCCCTCCACACTGTGTCATTGTGCCACACTGTGGCCTAATACTGTTTTGCCACCTCCAGAATGTCATTGTGCCACTGCCTGACCTCATGCTGCTGCCGCCGTGACCTCCGCTCTCAGTAAATGTGCCATTCTTTGGCTTCCTCCTTTTTGCCAACTCCAGAATGTCATTGTGTCACTGCCTGACCTCATGCTGCTGCCGCCGTGACCTTCGCTCTCAGTCATTGTGCCTTCTTTGGCCCTTTCCCCCTGTTTTGCCACCTCCCAGAATGTCATTGTGCCCTGCCTGACCTCTTGGCTGCCCGCCGTGACCTCCGCTCCCCAGTCATTGTACCATTCTGTGGCTTCTTCCTGTTTTGCCACCTCCAGAATGTCATTGTGCCACTGCCTGACCTCATGCGGCTGCTGTGGCTGCTGCCGTGTCCTCCACACTGTGTCTTTGTGCCACTGTCTGACCTCATGCTGCTGCCTCCGTGACTTCCGCTCTCAGTCATTGTGCCATTCTGTGGCTTCCTCCTTTTTTTGCCACCTCCAAATGTCTTTTGTGCCACTGCCTGACCTCATGCTGGCTGCGCCGTGACCTCCGCTCTCAGTCATTGTGCCATTCTGTGGCTTCCTCCTTTTTTTGCCCCCTCCAGAATTCATTGTCCACTGCCTGACCTCATGCTGCTGCCGTGGCTGTTCCCTTTGCCCCTCCACACTGTGTCATTGTGCCACTGTCTGACCTCATGCTGCTGCCGCCTTTACCACCGCTCTCAGTCATTGTGCCATTCTGTGGCTTCCTCCTTTTTTGCCAAAACTCCAGAATGTCATTGTTCCACTGCCTGACCTCATGCTGCTGCCGCCGGGACCTCCGCTCTCAGTAATTGTTGCATTCTGTGGCTTCCTCCTGTTTTGCCACCTCCAGAATGTCATTGTGCCACTCCCCTGACCTCATGCTGCGCTGTGGCTGCTGCCGTTCCTCCACACTGTTCATTGTGGCACTGTCTGAACCTCATGCTGCACCCGCCGTGACCTCCGTTTCCCCTCATTGTCCTTTCTGTGGCTTCCTCCTGTTTTGGCCAACTCCAGAATGTCATTGTGCCACTGCATGACCTCTTTGCTGCTGCCCGCCGGGACCTCCGCTCTCAGTCTTGTGCCATTCTGTGGCTTCCTCCGTTTTTCCCACCTCCAGAATTTCATTGTCCACTGCCTGACCTCCATGCTGCTGCCGCCGTGACCTCCGCTCTCAGTCATTGTGCCATTCTGTGGCTTCCTCCTGTTTTGCCACCTCCAGAATTCATTGTGCCACTGCCTGACCTCATGCTGCTGTGGCGCCGCCGTCACCTCCACACTCTGTAACTAATGTTCCCACCTGAGCTCTCAGCTTGTTTTTTTCCAGCTTTCGCTGGCATGACTTTATCAGCTACATTCCCGCTTGAGTTTTTTTGGTCAGTTTTGCCCTCTTAAGTGCCCAGGGAATTTTATAGTGCAGCGATTCTAAGAGCGGCGGCAGTCATCTGCGTGTCATACTAAAACACAACATTGTATGAAGACCAAATCAAGCTCCCTCTGCATATTTAAGCATGGCACAATGTTCTACAGCACCCTGCAGGCTCTGTGCAGCCTGGAAATATCTGCTTTTTAAAGCGATTCGTCCCTAAGTAATTCGGACCAAACTTATTTTTGTCGGAAAATTCCGCGAAGTGACCGAATCGAATTTTTGAGAAATTCGCCCATCTCTAGCTATGACAAATACTTACGTATCAAGTGATATAAAATCTCATGTACTTCCCTGTATTAAACAGAGTTGTATTACCCATCACCTTGACTGGGTGGTATTGCTTGGGGGTCCCCGCTGTTTACAGCAAAAATATATATATTTAATTTGGAAGAGGTAGCAATTGCAAGAGTACAGACAAAGGGTTAAACTGTACTTATCACTTCTACTTTGGTGAAGATGGACACGGCATTCGGGAATGCTCCAAACGGAAGACCAGGTCTGAAAAACTCCAGCGCCTAGGTGGTCAGCAGGATGATCACCTAGGCGAGCAGGTATTTCCTATTGTATCTAAAAAATTGCTGCTACCAGTTAAGGTTTCATACTTGTCGCTGTCTGGTTCTGGGAGTGCGTTTGTGGATTCTGGATCAGCTTCTAATTTTGTTGATGCGTCTTTCGCCAAACGTCTGGGCCTACCTTGGAGACCGCTATCTGACTCGCTGCGGGTTGTGGCTATTGACTCCACTCCACTAGCTCGGGGCGCAATCCAACATTGTACCCCTGAGCTGGAGATGGTGGTCGGATCCATACATATTGAAAAGTGTATTCTATTTATCATGGAGGGGCTGCCTGCTGATGTGGTATTGGGGCTGCCCTGGCTTCAGAAACATAACCCAGTGTTTGACTGGAATTCAGGGAAATTAGTCAGGTGGGGACAACGGTGTGTTGACAGATGTCTCCTTACCATGCTGGGCAATACTGATGTGCAGGCTGATGCTCTATCTGGAAGCGGCTGTGCCAGCGTTGAGGCCTATGCGGCATCTTGTGAAGTCTGCGCTCGGGCTAAGGTTCCCAGAACTCGTCCTCCTGGTGAACTATGCCCTCCACCTGTACCTGAACGTCCATATGTGGTTCAGGAGGTGGTTAACCCGGTGGCTTATCGGCTGAAATTACCCTCTTCTCTCCGTATACATAACGTGTCCCGTCGTGCACTTCGTAAGAGGTATATTCAGCCTGTGACTCCGCCCTCTAGGCCTCCTTCTCCAGTTTGCATAGAGGGGGAGTTAGAAAATGAAGTCGCCCGTATTTTAGATTCACGTAAGGCCCAAAGGTCACTGCAGTACCTGGTCCATTGGAAGGGGTATGGTCCTGAGGAGAGATCATGGGTTCCGGCGAAATCCATCCATGCTGATCGCCTGGTGAGGGAATTCCATGAGGCTCACCCGGACAAACCCAGACCAGGGAAGGGTCCGGTGGCCCCTCCTAAAAGGGGGGTACTGTCAGGGCTAGGCTGTGCTCAGGCTGCAGGGATCAACAGGCTGCAGCAGCTGATTTGCGATCCCACCCTGATCCACATGCTGCTGACAGCTCTGTGAGTGACAGACGCCCAGCCACTCCTGACAGGGGGCGTGTCGCACCAGCCAATGGGAGGACCCGGAGGCCGCTCCAATCAGCTACAGGGGCGGTATCCAGGAATCCCATTTAAACTCCCTGAAGGCTGAGTGCAGCGCCTGTGATATTCCTGGCTACCTTGTGTTACTTGTTCTTTATATTGTGTTTTGTTTATCCGTATACCTGACCTCGGCCTGTTCTCCTGACCCTGTCTTGTCTCCGGATTTTGTACCTTGCTCCCGTTCGTGTTTTGACCTCGGCTTGTTTACATTTATCCCTCTGGTTCTGATTTGTGGCTTGGCATTCCTATTTGATAATGACCCGGACTGTCTGACTAGTCTACTTCCTGACGGCCTCAGCACTTTAGCCGCGCAGGGACTGTCGCCCAGTTTCCGTCCGCCGCCTAGGGCAGCACGTCAAGCAGGCAGGGACAGTGGGCTGGGTTCCAGTCAGGGGTCACTGCACCTCACTTGACGTGACATAAACCCCGCAAAAATGGTGCAATTGCATTTTTTTCATTTAAACACAAAGAGGAGAGCCATGGACTGCACATCCTCACACTATACGTTGATCTAATGCTTCTCAGACAAACTTTACAAAATTGAACAGAAGGTTTTAGAGGACCATGACATAATGGTACGTCATAGCAATGCTAAGGGAGTATGGAGTGGACTCACTCGCCGAGCCTGCTCCAAATGTGGTGGGTGCCGGCTGTTAGATACACATGTCACCCGCTGGTAACTGCTCAGATTGTAGCTGGCTCTGATATCTGCTGTTTAACCACTTAGATACCATTGTGATTACATCCAGAAGCCCAATAAAGACTTTTATGGCTGCCATCAAACTACTCCTTTGACTTCCTGCATGTGGCAGGAAGTCAAAGGAGTGCCATTTTTGCACATCCTTCTGCATTATACACATAATTCAGAAAGGTGGTCAAGCACCTGAGGAGGACTTAATGATAAGGAAAAAAAAAGTTTTAAAATCATAAAAAATAGTAAAAAAATATTAAAAGTTTAAATTACCTCCCTTTTGTCATTTTACAAATAAAAAGTTACACATAATTGGTATAGCCGCATCCATAAAGTCCGATATTTTAAAATTTCAAAATACCATGTAATCCCACAGTAAACATCATATAAGAAACATTTCCCAAAGAGAAAATTACTTGTTTTTGGTATTTCGTGTCCCCAAAAATTTGGAACTAAAAGTGATCAAAAAGTCTCTTGAATCCAATAAATAGCAAAAAAAAGTACACTTCAACCCACAAAAAATGCATTCAGCTCCATAGGTGAAAAATGAAAAAAATTATTAGTCCCAGAAACTGGTGCTGCAATGTAAATTTAGAAAACACAACGAAAACCTCACATATTTGGTGTTGCCACAATCATATCAACTTGCAAAATATAAATAACACATAATTTGTAACAAAGAGAGAACAACATAAAAAAGAAACCTCTGCAAACATGGCACAAATATGTTTTTTTTTCACATTTAGAATTTTTTGGGGGTTACCATATTGTATGGTACATTCAATTAAATCATTAGAAAGTACATTCAGCAAAATAAAAAACCTCATATTGTCCACAACAGAAAAAAAAGTAATGGCATTCAACAGTCTTCATTGGGAGAGAACACATCTCGTGGTCTACGGCTGTTTTGCGTACTGAGATTGTTGAATATTTTATAAATACACTAAAACAGACAATCTCTTAAGTTTAGAATGAACATGTCCAACTGTTCAATGTTTCAGTACTTTTTGCACAATTTACTGAAATCTCCAAAATAGTTAAATGGCAAAATTCTCAACAGGTGTTTGATCCCTGAATCACACAATAAATTTAGGGGATCAATTCGAAATGTCCTCCTCATCATGCTATTCACATTTTGCCATCATAAGACAAAGATTGATCAACAGTACCTCGCCGTTGCGAGGCTTTAAGCGGGATGATCTCAGACAGAAGTGGTCACTGAGCTTGGCGTGTCACATAGTGTCATCAGCAGTTTGCAACAGAGATACAGAGAGACTGGAAGAGTCACAGAAAGGCAAAGAAGTAGAATCCTTTGACTACATCACACACTAATGACCGCTTCCTTGTAAACAATGCCCTGTGAAACTGGATGATGAATGCCACACAACTCCAAGCATGTTTAAGGGAGAGGAGGGGCAACCAGGTGTCATGTTAGACAATTAGTAACTGTTTACATTAGCATGGTCTATGTGCTAGGCAAACAGCAAATTTACCTGAAAGCACCACCAGGTGCAGACATCATCAGTGGTCCTCAGGGCTGCTCAGTGATGAAAGCAAATTCACTCTGAGCAGAAATTATGGCCACCAACTATGCTGGAGATGTCAAAGAGAGCGGTATGAATCAGCCACTGTTGTCACTAGATGACCCTTTGGTTGTTGTAGTGTTGCAGTGTGGGCAGGTGTGTCTAGTCAACACAGAACTGCTGTATTGTTTGTGAATGGTATGATGACAAGCCTCTTACTAATTGAATAACATAATTAATCCAGTCATTGTGCCTCTGCATGAACAACACATGGCTAATTTCATCTTCATGGACAACAATGCTCCGGCTCATAAAGGTCGCATCATTAGGGAACGGTTGTTGAAGACTGGGGTACCTCAAATAGAGTTGCCTGCAGTTTCTCCAGAACTGCACCCCCTACAAAACTCATGTGATCAACTGAGTCACCATGTAGAAGCTTGTAGTATAATGTTGTACCGTGTTAGCCATAGAAAGTAGTAGAAGAGTGAAGAAATCAGGCGATACCTTTATCAGGCTAACTGAGTATATTTGATGCTGAGTTTTCGAGAGTGCTAGGGGTAACTCTGTACCCCTGAACCTCAATGACAAGAGAGGTGTCCTTCAAGAAGAGTGGGATGGCATGCCTCAGCAGTCAATAACTAGACTTGTGAACAGCATGAGACATCTGGGTCTGGTTTGCAAATTATATTTCACTTTAATTCAAATATTCAGGGCTTTGTGCTGACTACTTAAGTACCTTTACAAAAACTGTATCTTTGTGGACTTTACTTATGCACAAGACAAAGAAAAAAAAAGACCTTCTAAACTACTGCAACAAATTTGGAAACACACGTTTGATAGAATATATCTGTATGATATAACATTAACATTGATCTTCCAATTAAAAGCCACATTAGACAGTCCAAAATGGTAAAAGCAGCCTGTATAGAAACAATCCCATTCCATTATCCCACCACCACCCAATTTTACAGTAGTAACTATGCATTCTGCCAGGTAAAGTTTTCAGGGCATCCACCAAAACTTAATTCACAAATCACACCTCCAGACAGTAAAATGTGATTTATCAGTTCAGGAAACACATTTTTGGAGTTCTTGATACTACCTCAGCTTGCATGTGCCAACGTGGAGCTGCTTGAAGATGGAAACCCATTTTTATATTTTAATATCACTTCCAGGGGCATGTTTAAGGTTCTGTTGTGAGAGAATCAACAGAACATGTGAGATTTTTACATGAAAAGTGCTTCAGCACTTTTTAGCACTGCATTGTGAGTTTGCATGGTCTACCAACCCATGACTGAGCTGTTGATACTTCAACTCCACAAAAATAGCCTTTATATTTCCATGGAGCACATCCAGCAGATCAGAAATATTACAAACAGACTAGAGGCAAAGGTGGCAAAGGTTCTGACAAGGCCACATTCAAGCTCACTGAACTCTTTAGTTTCACTAATATTACTTGAAATATTTATCTATTAAGGTTACATGGTTTTGTGCTTTATTTCACATAACTTAATACAATGCGTGTGCTTGAAGTATTTAAACTCAATAATTAGGAGGGGCAGCCATATATCTGTGCCACATAACAAGGTTTACAAGAATTCTCAAAGATTTTTTCACAACTCCTTTATCTTTGCTTTTAAATAAGACAGTAGGTTAACCATTATATTTTAACTTTTTGTGTTAGGCTCTATGTACATGGGCAGGACCATATCGCTGTCATTGTGTCACACAAAATTACTCACTAATAGCAACACACAAAATAATTCTGAATGTTTATACCAATTTTCCAATCATAAGCCTAGCTCTCCATACAATTGAAAGTTGTATGTATCTATCTATCTATCTAGAGAAAAGGAAAAACCGCTTGCACTCACAATCAATAAAAATTGAAAAATGTGCTTTATTTCATGTCCAAGGCAACGTTGCGACATGAAATAAAGCATATTTTTTCAATTTTTATTGATTGTGAGTGCAAGCAGTTTTTCCTTTTCTCTAGTAAAGTAGACCCATGACAGGGTTTTTTTTATGGCTTGCACCCAACTATATCTATTTCGGTAGGTGCTGCCTTTTTCCTATTTTTTTATCTATCTATCTATCTATCTATCTATCTATCTATCTATCTATCGTTAACTCACTACTTATTATTTGCGAATAAAACAAAAAGAGGTTTTGTCATGCCTGAAATTAGACCACAAGTATTAAATGAATGCTGCATTTGTGTCACAAATAACATAATCATTTTAGTGACTTTAGTGTAGGAGCATAAAAAGACATCCATTTATTTCATTGCTGCTTTTCTGACATTCCTGGTCATGGTCACAGCATAATTATGAACCTTCAATCAAGTGTTTATGTACATCCAGTGTTTGAGTACATTAGTAAGGAAATTATCAGCTCATGGTAATTTATTATAAAGATCATTATACAATTTAGAACTTTCCTTAACGCTAATACACACACACATGCGTCCATGCACACACACACATATGTATAAAGAAAATTTTAAGAATATACAGTTAAGAATATACAACAAGCTCCTCCACAACTGCCTCCCGACTATAGACGTCAGGCGTTGCAGGTCGTCAATCTGCAGCAACGTCTCGAGAGTTTTTCAGTTCCTAGCGCCACAGCTGCACTAGGAACGAGCTGAAGTTAACAACTCTGTTCCTAGAGCAGTCTCTGTAAGCACCAGGAAGCAGAGGAAACCTCCGATCCCAGCCCTTAACTCTTTGATTGCCACATTCAGTGCTCCATCGGGTGATTGGGACTTCCGGTGACCCAATGGAGCCCGGGAAATATCTGAACAGTCAGCCCTGGGGACCTAGAGTAGTCCCAAGTCTGTTAGAAAGACTGTGGTCAGGACACAATGTGTGCTGCCTTGACTGCTGTCTGAGACAGTATGACACAGAAGGTAATGTATTAGCATACATGAATATGGTGTTTGAAACTAAATCCTAAAAATCTTTTAGAATATTGTTTGATAAAGTTGAAGCTTTGTTAGCCTTTTCTTTGATCTATGTGAGAGTAGAAGTGCACCCAATATATATTTGATTCGTTACCACCACTCCCACTTTCATATGCCCTAACTTTTTCTTTCTTTCTTTTTCTTTGCTAAAATAGCCATATAAGATCTCTTCCTTTTATGGAGCCATTTAATCTACCATATAGTTTTTGGGAGAATCAAGCAAAAATTCTTTGTTGGGTAGAGTAGGAAAAAAATGTAGTTGTGCCATTGTTTTGGGGTTCAGTTTTTATGGCGTTTACCATGCAATGTAAATTACATGTACACTAGTTTCCGCAGCTTAGTATGATTTCCATGATAACAAATTTCAATATTTCTTTTTTTGCATACTAGATTTTTTTTTTTTATTTTTTAATGTCATTAAACGCCTTATCTGCAACCAATAACTTTTTAAATTTTTCATCAAGCTGTATGAGGGCTTTATTTATGGGTATTATTTTGGGGTACATGCCACTATTTAAAATTTATTCCAAATTTTTAGGAAGAGACGCAACAATAAAAAAAACAAATGTGATAACAGAAAATTGCTGTGTTCTTAAGGAATCATTCCGTTTTGGTAGAAAAATGTAACAATTTCTAGAATCAGGGTAAGTTTATTTCTAATTTTTAAAAGTATCAGATACAGCAGTTCACAGATCGTCCCAAAGAAGATGAAAACAAATCAAATTATCAATATTGCCTCTAAAATGACTGATTATAATGAACTTATCCATTTTTCTATGAAGGAAAGTCATAATTTTATGTTCTGTTTACTCCCTCTTTATAGCACCTAACCTGAGAGCTGCTTTGTATAGATATTATAAATATTTCAAAGCAAATAAATCTAATATAATTCAAAAAGTTAATCATTGTGAATTTTATATATTTTTATCATTCTTTTGTGTGATATCAAAATATAAAACATATGCAAATATGACAGAAAGGACAACACATGGCCAGTGCTAAACTGTTGTAATATTTCAATGTGACAAAATAGATGAAACACATAAACACTAATTCAGCTGCTGATCTGGCTCTGGAATGTATTCCAGGACAGTAAACAATTAGGTGCTTTATTTTCTTTCTAATAAGGCTAAATTACTAGATAATATCTACTGGCATTTACTTGGCTAATATATTTGAGTTGATTGGATTTGCCATTTTTTCCAATTGCTATGAAGATCAGCTTTGCATTTTGATTGTCTCTAAACTTTGCTTCATTTCTCATAAAAAAGCTCTTGTTGGTAATTGCCTTAACATTTATTTCAGGTCAAGTGGTTAACTGTGAATAATGATCTGTCAAAAATGTACAGTAGTGCTGTCAATAGAGCAATTAGTATTTAACTAGAGATTATTACTGCACCAGAGGACATTCACTGGGCACAAAACAGAGAACAACAAAGGAAGAAGGGGAAAAGGGATCAATTGTTGGCAAAATGTGTCACCATGAGTACTTGTACTGAATATCAGTTGTAATAACATGAATAAATAGAATTAGTGAATCCACTGACACTCTGATACAAAGCATAGATAATTATCTATAACACATGTTAATCCATTGTGTTTTATATTTATCCATTATTTACTATATTACTCGATAAACCGACATCAGTTTAAGCCCTAGGCACCTACTTTTTGCCGTACAAAAACTGAAAGCTTATTGACTCGAGTATAACCCTAGGGGGGGAAAACGCAGGGGCTACGGGTAAAATTTAAATAATAAAAATAGATACCAAAAAATTACATGGGCAGGTATAGGCAGTTTAATGCCCCCATAGGCAGGTAAGGATTTTAAAATGCCCCCGATAGGCGGGTATAGGCAGTTTAATGTCCCCCATAAGCAATATAGGCATTTTTAATCCCCCCCATAGGTGGTATAGGCGCTATATGCCCCCCCATGTCTGGGCGGGTATAGGTAGGCTATAGGTAGTACTAGGGGATTTAGGCAGTACTGGGCAGGTATAGGTGGGCTTATAGGCAGTACTGGGCAGGTATAGGTAGGCTATAGGTGTACTGGCAGGTAAGGCAGGTTTTATGGGCAGTACTAGGCAGGTATAGGTGGGCTTATAGGCAAAAAAGGGGGTTATAGGTAGGCTAAGGTAGCTAGGCGGGTATAGGCGGGGCTTAAGCAGTACAGGCAGGTATGGGTAGTACAGGCGGTATAGGCAGTACTAGGCAGGTAGGTATACTAGGCAGGAAAGGCAGTACTAGGCAGGATGGGTAGGCAAAGGGGGAATTTTCTGGGCAGGTAAGGTGTATAGGCGGGATAGGAAGGCTATGGGGCACAAAGGCAGACTAGCAGGTATGGGCCCAGGTGTGGCAACGTTTTAAAACAAAAAAAAAAATAACCATGGCTCCCCCTGCTCCGTCTCCCTCACGGGCCGGCCCCCTCCTGTTCGGTCCCCCCGCGCTTTTCCCGGGCCAGGCGGGGTGATGTCATCAGGCCGCCACGCAGCGGGAACCACGTGCCTGTGGGGGGAGCTCCGGACAGCCCGAGTTTGCGGCGCCGGAGTCCAGGGACAGGAGCGCTCGCTCTCTGCTCCGCAGGGGTATCCCTTCACCTAATGCCTCCGGAGGAGTCGCATAGGGGAAGAATGAGGGACAGTGCCCGGGCCACGCACGCCTGGACACTGTCAGCCGTGCTCGGCCTTCATTATATGCGCTCCCTGGGGACCGCATATAACTGAAGCGTCCTGTCACACTGGGCCATCCACGCCTGAGTGCCGACATTTACTCGATTAAAGCCGAGGGGGGGTTTTTCGGGCAATTTTTTGTGCTGAAAAACCGGCTTTACTCGAGTAAATACGGAAAATTTTTTTAAATTTGAGGAGAACAGTTATTCATTATTTGCCCATAAATGTCAATAATTTATTCTGACTCCTATAGTAGATGATATACCATATTTTGGAATAAGTCATTTTATACACATTAAAATTTCTAATAAGCAATAAAGGATTTAAAAATGGATGAAGACCACAATATTTCACTGATAGAAAGAAAAAAGCTTCACTAACCAGGTAATTAATCAAGATTAATGTAGTAACATTCAACACTGGTTTGATCAAACTTGTGAAAAAAAAAATCAGGTTCAGGACATCGCAAACCCACATTTTTCTCTAACTCTATTCTCAACCTAAACTGTAACCCTATCCATAATTTGTGGTTAGAGTTAGCATTTTTCATGGGTTTTTATGGGTTAACTTATTGTTCCTCGGGGGTTCCTGGTCCAGTGGCCCTCTGGCCACTTCCAGTCTGTTATGTGTATAGGGCTTTTTAAGGGTAGTTTGATTAGGGTTAGGTATCCAGACAGAGCTGCCCCGTTTGGAGTAGTTAATTCATTTTTTTTTCACATTTCAGGGCCTTCTAAGTCCTAAAAGTTTATAATATGAGTTGTTGTTGTTGTTTCTACATTGTGCTCCATATGTTGCAACTTTACATACTTACCTACTTCCAATGGTGAGACTTATTTCAGCTATTTTAGTGTTCTTGTTTTATGCCCTGGTGAGAAAATATTCACAATTTTTTTTGGGGGGGTCCTTCAAGGTTGTTTTGAGATTTAAGTTTGTCGTATTTACTTGTATCTTCATCTTTGATTACTTTTGTAGCATTTCAATTATTTTATTCTATTTACATTAAAAGTTATATAACAGTACATTCCACTCCATTACTGTTTCTGTTGTCTCTTTGAGCTACACTGGCTGTCAATTAGGATTGCATTTAGTCCGATTGTCTACAATCTTTTGAGGCAATCACTTTAAACAAAAAATTTCTGCAACTCTCAATGAGACTTTTGCACCTTTTGACAGGTATCTTTGCCCATTCCTCATGAGCAAATTGTTCCAACTGACTTAGGTTTGAAGGGGGCCTTTTTTAGACAGTGTGTTTCTTCCATAGTTATTCAATTGGATTTAGAACAAGGCTTTTAGAAGGCCACTTTAGAATAGGCCGATTCCTTACTCTTAACCATTCTTGGATGATATATATTTATATATTTTTTTTTTTTTATATTATTTATATATATATATATATATATATATAATATTATATATATATATATAATATATATATTATAAATAATATCATCCAAGAATGGTTAAGTGTAAGGAATCGGCCTATTCTATGCATTTAAGCACTTCAAATGGTCCCATGTAGTGGGGTCCCAATTTATAACTAGGAATCTTAAGGCGGACATACTTGGCTGATAACCACTCCTTATCACCTGGGAAAAAATTGGGAGAGGGCTCCTTCTCTTATCTGCCTTTTTATCTTATCTGCCTCTATAGTACTCGTTTCATTGTGGATAATGACACAATCTTACCAGCTTCCACCAGCATATTCACAAGGTCTTTTGCTTTTGTTCTTGGGTTGATTTGCACATGTCGAACCAAAGCACATTCTTGTCTCCTTCCTGAGCGGTATAATGGCTGGAATTCCTATCTTGTTTGTGCTTGCATATAATTGTTTGTACAGATGAATAAAGCACCTTTAGGTATCTGTAAATTTCACCCAAGTATGATCCAGACTTGTGCAAGTCCACAATTCACTTCCAGATATCTTTGCTTCTGTGGTTAATATCATGGGAGAGTCTAAAGAAATCAGCCGTGTTTTTCTGGTGTGATTTAAAATACATCCACAGCAGTGTCTATAATTAACTCAGATGTTGCCAATAAACCTATCAGAAGCTTTTAAAGACATGACATCATCATATGGGCTGTCCCCATATGGGCATAGTAATCCTAGTGTATGTAAACTTTTGACTTTGCAAAAAGTAATAAAAAAAAAGTAATAAAAATGCCTTATAAAAGTCTCTCTCTCATTTTTCTGGCATTTGGTAAATATTAATAATTTTGGTAATTCTAATTGATCTAAAACGGGTAATGTTTATTCTGATTTCATGTCAGATATTGAGAAAATCATGCATATGTGTCTTTTTACATAGTGTAAACTTCTGGTTTCAGTTATATATACACACACATTTTTAAGAACATTAACAACATACTATCAAATATCTTTGTTTGAAAGTAGGAAATCTGGAAATCTACCATCTGTAAATCAGCAATACTCAAAATCTGAAAATAATCCCAGCAATCCTTCAACATCACAGCTTTCATCTATTTTTATCCTTTACTTCATTTATATGTTTTCTCGTTTACAGTGCTGCACATGCAAAGAATCACCACTCCCCCACAACCCCAGTCATGGTTACAGGGCTAGGAGCATGAGGATCACAAGAGAATCTCTGCACTGTCCATTGACATATGTACATTGTAATTAAATTGCCATTAATCTGATTTTCTTCCAAACTTAATATACCTAATTCTGATAGCCTGTCTTGTTACTGTAGCCCCTCATTTCCCTAAACAACTCGATCACCCTCATTTACACTCAACACCGGAGTCCAAAATTATATACAATATTCCACGTATGGCGTCAAAAGAAATTTGTAGAATGGCATTTTGATCTTGTCATGATCATTTATGGCTCTTTTGATGCAGCCAATGATTTCATTTGTCTTGGCAGCAACTATCTGACATTGGTCACTTAATTTACTGCTACTTTCAATCAATACCTCTGGGTCATTTTTTTCAGTAGTAGTTTTACCTAAAATTATACTGTTTAGTACATAATTGTGCATTCTCTTTTCTCAGCCTATGTACATTTATCTTCATTAAACTTCATTTGCCTATTATTTTCCCAAGCCTCCAACTTCTCCAATTTACCTTACAGAGCTTTGTGTCATCTGCAAATATTTTAAAATCTACTCTGTAAGCCAGCTGCAAGGTCTAATACTAATCCCTGTGGTACCTCACATGACACAGACAAGAAAAAAAAAACTATGAAGGTTAATTTCTACATTTATAGGTATTTTAACCCCTTACTGCCTCAGCCAGTTTTGACCTCCCTGTCAGAGAATAACACTTTGATACTTGTGTAGTGTGCCCCAGGGGATGGCACAGGGGGAGATGAGCCTGAGTGATTGAGGTTGGGAGTAGTTGTCATGGTTCAGGAATCTTCTCTCTCCCTGGGGTGCAGCACTACAGTGGAGGGGAAATGCATCATTGGTCATCTGGACAAGTTCGCTGAGTACGCCCTCTGGGGTATGTTGGAGATAGTAATGTGGCCTGGCTAGGACGTATCCAAGATGGTAATGATTGGTGCAGTTGTGCAGACACACGCAGTCAATGTGGTTGGTAACATAATGCCCATCTTTACTGAAGATAATGAACTTCTAAGCAGCAAAATAACAGGAACCCAGTTCTTATAAACAACTCTCCCAATTCAAAGGGAAGTTTTCAGCAGGTTGACGATGGGTCAGAAGCTCCGTACCATAGCAGCAATATGGTGTAACTGTTGAGAATAGTGGTCTTTCCCCCCTTGCAGCAGACTTGAAGTGTATGGTGCCAGCCTAAATCTCCTTCTCCTATTGCAGGTTGTGGTAGAGCCTCTGGGATCTGTGATGCTGTAAGTGGTTATACTTGTGTTGCGTTGTTAACAGTAGTGGGTTGCCATGGGAAACCAGGGAGTGGGGTGGCCTGGTTATGACAAGGGAACAGTTAATAGTTCAGGCATGCAGTTTGGGCCTGTGTATATAGTGTACTGTGAGTCAGGAGGGGCTGGGCAGCCAATCAGCAAGCTCGAAGGTTAGGCTGGGCTGAGGAGAAGGGGGTCAGCTTGTGCAAAGGGGGAAGCTGCAGTTGTTAACAGTTAGAGTTGTCAGCAGAGAGTCAGTCAGAGGAGAGAAGACAGTGACTGGAGAAAGAGAAGTGTGCCCCTCAGATTTGCAGTAGCCATGAGAGGTGGATGATATTATTGGCTGTCGTTCAGAGAGAGCAGTAAGCCATTGTCCTTGTATATTGTTGCAATTTGTTAAAAGCAGAGAAAATCTGGGAGAGGTCCCCATTCTAGCGTCAGTAAGTGTTCAGAAGAAAGGCATCAATTAGGGGAGCAGCAAGAAGTTCAGAGGAGACCTGAGCCATAGTGGAGGAAGCCACTAAGGATGATCAGGTAGAGCAATGAGATGGGTAAGAGGAGGAAATCTCATTAGCTGCATGTGTGGATGCTGAAACGGCTGGGTGTCGGAATATGAGTGCACTGTATGTACTGCAACAGCCACTGAAGGACGGGAGCAAAAGCCTCATCACTCCCAAAACAGTTATCGTGTCAATTGATTATCGCCAGTGCACCACGCGTCTTAAACACTATGCCTCTCCCCGCAATTCAAAAGAATTTTTAAGGGTGGTTGTCACCCGCAATTGGCAGATGTAGTTGGGGCACCACCATTACACCATCCTGTCTGTTACAATACTCAACACTGAACACAGCTTTGTTCTTCCTAAGCTACCTTCAAACAGAATAGCTTCATACCAGTCTCCCTCCCCCTTCTCACTACTCACTCCCTAGACTGAGCCCAACTGACCTTCCTGCCTTCAACTGCCACTTCTGGCGTGAGACCTCCCCACCCCTTTGGCTGATCAGGAGCTAGGTGTTCAAACACTTAGAGAGACATGTATGATTGGGTTTTTCGCCCTTTTCTGGCATCAAATGGGACAAAATGAGTCGGCTGCGATGTCTAATGCACCTAATGAATGTGTTAGGTGCATTGTTCGTAAGACTCGACACTTTGTAATGCACCTAACATGGGGTGTTCTGGAGGCGTTCTGGGGGTGTTCTAGAGGTGTGTCGCACCAAACCTGTAATATTAGACACATATATGAATGTGGTTCGGTAAAACTAGGCGCATTACTGCTCGAACAGGCAGAACTATTTTAATGTGGTGTACCTGAGCATGAGGAGTCGAAATGGAGCTGGATTTGCTATAAGGGAAAAAAATGTCCAATAATTCTCAACTTACACCAGTACAATAATAAAAAGTAATATCTAATAATTATCAAACTATATAAAATTAAATTATTTAAATTTAATAAAAAAATGTATCATATAAAATTAATGTAAAAATATATAATATCCCAAAAAAATAAAAATATCTCCTATAAAATGCATTTAAATTTAATAGAATCTAAAACTAGTTTTATATTTAATAACCCACTAATGTTGTTGTTCAGATTTTACGATTTTAAATTTTTACTACATTAAATTTGAAATTTATTTTTGCTGCTCTCACCCTTTATTCTACATACAGCAAGAGCCAGCACACCACAGGTCTTGCTGGGACCTGTGGTCCACCAAGCAAGATCAGTACCATAGTTTCTATTCACTGACATGCTATTCTAATGACTTTTCTTTTATTTTCAACCTATCTATAGCCTTTATACATGTTTGATGCATTACTAATGCGCCTAAGTTTCGTAATGCGCCTAACACATAGGTGAGGCGTGTCGAACTTTAGACTACATTTATAATCGCACAAAAAACACTTTCATACATTATGGCGCATTATACAATGAAAACGAGACTCTACAATTCACTTCAAAGCACCTTCCTTCATACATGTCTCCCATAGTGTGAGGTGCTAAACAGTTTCATACATGTGGCCCATAATATTCACTGTGACAAGAACGCATCCCTGACTAAACCATACAGATTACAATAACTTGTACTGCGGTATTACACTTATACCTATTCAAGTAAATCAGAGATTGTTTTCTCGTGACACACTGTACTTTAAGTTAGTAAAAAATTTTGGTCCATACAATCCTTGTTTTTTTGTGAAAAATATAAAAATGTGAAAATTTGGAAAAATTTGTCATTTTCAAAGTTCAAAAATGTCTGTGTGTAAGACAGATACTAGTAGATATTCCACAAAAATAATTTATAACTAACAGCTACCAGATGTCTATTGTAGGATGGCATCATTTTTTAAATGTATTTTTATGACATAAGGAGGCTAAGAAATTTAGTAGTAATTTTTCACATTTTCAAGAAAATTTGCAATATTGATTTTTTTAGGGACCAGTTCAGCTGTGATGTGGCTTTGAGGGACCTGTATGTTAGGTGCCCCCATAAATGACTCTATCTAATAACCTACAACACATAGGGTGCTTTCACACAGTAAGTTTTTTAGTGTATTTATTTTTGCTGAAATACACAAAATTAATTGCTACAAAGAAAAAAAACACCAAAAACACACAAAAAAGGCACTGTGTGAAAACACTCTTATAGTATTCAAAAAACATTTCGGAAGGTTATTAATCCATTAAGTGTTTTACAGAAATTAAAGCAAAGTGGAGGTGAAATTTCAAAATGTCACTTCTTTGTAGATTTTAAATTTTTATCCATTATTCACTGGAATGTGACAAAGGAAATGCAACTCAACATCTATTCCCCCAATGCCGCTGTTTTTACAGATATCCCATATCAAGCCCTAGTTTGCTATTTGACTCAATCTCTTTTGGGGCGAATGGCATTTGTAAAGGGGAAAAGGGTGGTGTACGTGCTTTTATCTTATTTTTTGTGTTTGTGCTTTACTTTTTTACTGTTTTTGCGTCTTTTTCCGTCTTTACATTTTTTACTTGGGACTTGTAACAGTAATCTTCAGATCACTGTTAATCGGTAGAGCAGTACACAGCACTTCTGCTGTTTACTGCTCTCCATGGCAACTGTCAATCACTATGCCCGGTCATGCCCACAGACCACAATAGGGCAAGGTGAAGTCATGGGCAGCCTGGAAGCCTGGAAGCCTTTGTTAGAAATCCGGGCTGTAAGGGAAGCCATCGGCAGCCGCTTGTGATCTTGCATGATCCTCATGACGTACCCATATGTCAATTTGCGGGAACATCAAAAGGCTTAAGATGATATGATGTATTTTTCTCTATGACATACTGATGACCATGCAATTATAAAAACATAATTTTCTTTTATATTTAAGGCTCAAACCCTGATCTGATAAATGTCTCTGCCCTTTTTTTTTGACCAGCATAAATACAAATCATTGTGGCTGGGTTCACACACAATACATTTGCTGCCAACTTTCTGCTATCTAAGTAGCTACTATATAAAATTATGCAACAAAATACAATACAAACTCTAGTAAAAGACACTATAAAAAAATCTGCCATGAAGTCTATCTATGAAAGCTGGTCATAATAATATGGCTGAAAGTTGTTTTCCTCCTTGCCTTCTAAGAGCTATAACTTTTTTACTTTTCCATCTACATAGAAATATGAGGGCTTTTATTTTGTGGGAAAAGAGATAAACTTTCTAGTTGTGTCATTTACCGTACCATAGAATATGATGGGAAACAGCAAAAAATTTCTACATAGGGAGAAATGTGAAAAAACTTATTTGTGCCATGATTGTGTGGGTTTTATTTTTACAGCCTTCACTCCCGGGTATAAATATATAGATTAGAGATTTTAAGCTTTTTATAGATTGAAAGCTCTTGCAAACAGGACCCTCACACCTTCTGTCTGATCTGTAAGTAACATTTTACTAAGTAATGTTTGTTATTGTCTCTACTTATACCCTCTAAAACGTAAAGTGTTGCGGAATATGTTGCCATTTTATAAAGATTGTGATTATTATTATTAATAATGTGTTATCTAAGTTTTGCAGGTTGATACAATTCTGGCAATACCAAAAATGTAGGGTTTACATTATGTTTTAGCACTGTAGAAAAAATCCAAACATTTTCTATTTCTTACATTTGTGCTGCAGCACCATTTTCTGCAACCAATAACTTTTTTGTACTTCTTCTTATGGACCTGAGTAATGATGCATTTTTTGAGACTATAGTGTAATTTTCATTGGGAACATCTTGGCATAGATTCAACTTTTTGAGCAATTGTTATTCCAATTTTTAGGGAAAGTGAAATGACCAAAAAACCCTGTAATTTCAGCATTTGGAATTTTTTTCTTCTACTATGTTCAGCCTATGGGATAAATTATGTTATATTTAAATAGATCGGACTATTTCATATGTGGCAATAACAATTATGTATGACTTTTTTGTAATTTTTTTTATTTGCAAAATGGGATGAGGAGGGTGATTTGATTTTTTTTTATATTTTTTATTATTCTTCATACTTTAAACATGATTTATCTTTTTTTTTTACTTTAACTTTCAGTCCCCATAAGGTACTTGACGACTAAGGGAGGTAACTGTAATTACACACTTCTGCATTGTAAAAACAATGCAGAAGAATGCTTAAAGATTAGTGTTTAGCGATTATTATCGACAAAGTTGAAATCGGCACGGTTTTTATGTTGATCGGATTTTTTCGATCACGCGATAATTTAGGTGAAAATCTGTGCATAATCTATTAATATCGCGCCATTTTCAGCGCTTCCTGTCATTTTGGCGGCCAGCAAATCAGCTTACAGAATAGAGCAGGGTGAGCTGGGTGTGCGACGTCATGACTGGGATGTGTATGGTTGTGATTGGCTGGAAAAATCACATGACCTCATTTTACATAGAACAGCCCTTCCTGTTCAGTCTCAGTGTGTGTCTGTGTATCATAAGAGCAGGACGTGTGCTCGGTCTCTCTCAAAACAGCTCAGCGAAACTGTTCTATTTGTTCACACAGACAACTATGCTTTTAGCTGTGAACATTAGAACTTAGGTAGATTAGAGATTTGCAGTTTTTAGTTACTTAGGCTGAGAATTTGAAAGGAGCATCTAGCGCTGTACAGCCACGGAGGGTAGGCGGGGGGCTGTGGGTGAACACAGACAGACAGGCTTACAGGCGGGCATTTGAAAGGAGAGTGGATATTGTGCAGCCCAGACTGTGATTTGACCCTGCATTGCAATGGGTTTTGATTAACAGTTTTTGGCCAGTTTTTGGTGAAATATTACTTGTATGTTGTGCAGCCTGTACTTATATTAGGATACAGATCTTTTCTAGTAACTGCAGGTGTATTTGATAGGTGCAAAACTCAACTTTTATTATCCGTATACATTTCAAAAAGTGTTTTTTTTTACTTTGGTGCGGCCCAGTTTTGTTCATAGAGCCACCTTGCACTTAAATTTGAATACAGCAATTTTGTAGTCACCGCAGGTGTATTGATAGGTGCAAAAACCACGTTTTATTATCCGTACACAATTTAATTACGTGTTTTTCACTTTGGCGCAGTCCAGCTTTGTTCATAGAGCCACCTTGCACTTAAATTTGAATACAGCAATTTTGTAGTCACCGCAGGTGTATTTTTAGGTGCAAAAACCACGTTTTATTATCCGTACACAATTTAATTACGTGTTTTTCACTTTGGCGCAGTCCAGCGTTGTTCATAGAGTCCCCTTGCACTTGAATTTGAATACAGCAATTTTGTAGTCACCGCAGGTGTATTGATAGGTGCAAAAAACGCCTTTTATTATCCATACACAATTTAATTACGTGTTTTTCACTTTGGCGCAGTCCAGCTTTGTTCATAGAGCCACCTTGCACTTAAATTTGAATACAGCAATTTTGTAGTCACCGCAGGTGTATTGATAGGTGCAAAAACCACGTTTTATTATCCGTACACAATTTAATTACGTGTTTTTCACTTTGGCGCAGTCTAGCTTTGTTTTTAGAGCCACCTTGCACTTAAATTTGAATACAGCAATTTTGTAGTCACCGCAGGTGTATTGATAGGTGCAAAAACCACGATTTATTATCCGTACACAATTTAATTACGTGTTTTTCACTTTGGCGCAGTCCAGCTTTGTTCATAGAGCCACCTTGCACTTAAGTTTGAATACAGCAATTTTGTAGTCACCGAGGTATATTTTTAGGTGCAAAAACCACGTTTTATTATCCGTACACAATTTAATTACGTGTTTTTCACTTTGGCGCAGTCCAGCTTTGTTCATAGAGTCACCTTTCACTTAAATTTGAACACAGCAAATTTGGAGTCACCGCAGGTGTATTGATAGGTGCAAAACACGCCATTTATTATCCATACACAATTTAATTACGTGTTTTTCACTTTGGTGCAGTCCAGCTTTGTTCATAGAGCCACCTTGCACTTAAATTTGAATACAGCAATTTTGTAGTCACCGCAGGTGTATTGATAGGTGCAAAAACCACGCTTTATTATCCGTACACAATTTAATTACGTGTTTTCCCTTTGCCGCAGTCTAGCTTTGTTTTTAGAGCAACTTTGCACTTAAATTTGAAGACAGCAATTTTGTAGTCACCACAGGTGTATTAATAGGTGCAAAAACCACCGTTTGTTATCCGAATAGTTTTTAAATAGCTATATTGCACGTGGTGCGGCCCTAGTTTTTTTCAAATAGCCACGTTGTACGACAATTCTGTATAAGTGGCATTTCTCCCTCACAATTTTTAACAGTGGCTGAGAAGTCATTTTTATAATTTTTTTGGGTCATGCTGCTTTGAAATGCAGCAATACTACAGGTCCTATTCTAATAAATGTCGTTTCTAACAGACATTTGTTCTTCACAATTGTCATAAGTGGCTCAAGGGTCATGTTTTGGATTTTTGGGGGCATTTTGCTATGAAATGCAGCTAGACTACAGGTCCTATTGTAAAAAACGTGGTTTCTAACAGACATTTGTTCTTCACAATTGTCAAAAGTGGCTCAAGGGTGATGGTGCTGTCAAAAACAGGAATAGGTAGGACACTGTTAATGGACACATATTGCAAAAGGACTTGTTTTTGCAAGATCTTTAAAATAGCTAGCAATTCCTGTAGTGAGACAACCCATTTTATGCAATTAAAAAAAAGAGAAACAAAGATGTGGTGGGATTCCATCCTATTTTAAAAATGTGTTTTCTAGAATTAAACTACGAAAAAACTTGCATGTACAAAATAGCTGATACAAATATTTTTCTGAATTGTACAAGGGAGGTACAGGAAGACTTGAACAGATTTAGGTTACCCAGGACAGGTATAGTCAATGTCCATTTCAACTAAAATGGTGGTTAAAAGACTCCTTTTTCCGGCACTTTTTTCATCTGTGGGTCAGACAGGTTTAATGGTCATACTGCGGTCCAGGACAGGTATAGTCAATGTCCAGTTCAACTAAAATGGTGGTTCAAAGACTCCTTTTTCCGGCACTTTTTAATCTGTGGGTCATGCAGGTTTGGGGCTCATGCTGTGGCCCAGGACAGGTATAGTCAATGTCCAGTTCAACTAAAATGGTGGTTCAAAGACTCCTTTTTCCGGCACTTTTTAAATCTGGGAGTCCTGTAGGTTTGCGGCTCATGCTGTGGCCCAGGATAAGTATAGTCAATGTCCAGTTCAACTAAAATGGTGGTTGAAAGAATCCTTTTCCCGGAACTTTTTAATCTGAGGTCATGCAGGTTTGGGGCTCATGCTGCGGCCCAGGACAGGGATAGTCAATGTCAAGTTCAAGTAAAATGATGGTTCAAATCATACTGCCTTCTGGCACTTTTTAAGTTGTGGGTGATGCAGGTTTAAGGGTCATGCTGTGGTACAAGACAGGGATAGGGAATGGTCTGTGATTTTCTTTCTGTGGTTTTTATAACCTAAGTGTGTTGCCTAAGATGTAGCACGTATCAATTTTACTGTTGTGGATGTTAATTCCAGCTTCTCCAGCCCTGTTTGGGTGTAAGAATGAAGGTGTTGTTCCTCTCCCATAGACTTTAATGGTCATCGGCGATAATCTATTATCGACTATCGACCCGATGATGATAGTCAACATAATCGCTCATCACTATTAAAGATAGCTTTACAGCTTTCTGCATGGGGCAAATGAAAGACATGACAGCAATAGAAGCTTTCAAAAGGCTTCCAGCCGCCATATTAAACTATTGGCTCCCCGCGATCTCATTGCAGGACTGCCGATCAGAGTGAGAAATTACTAAGTAATCCCGCTACATAGAACTTTACCGACACCAGGACGTATGGGTACATCCTGTGTCAGCGAGGTGCTAAAATCTGAAGTTTGACCTATCTGAGTTTTGTCATTAATTTTTTTTTAGAATCATTTTTATATTGTTTAAGTTTAATCATAATATTTTCATGCCTTAAAGTTTGTAAAAATTGTAAACCAATGTTGTATATTACTGAGCTGAAAGTTCTACAGCAATTTAGAAAAAAACAATGTACAACATCCATATGGAGACTGCAATATATAGAATTATTGATATAAATTAGTCTAATTGCAGAATATACTGTATTATATGCTGTATAAATCACTTTACCTTTTTTTGCCAATCTTTTCCTAATTCAATCCTTTATACATGCATAGTATATCATGCATTAGCTAGTATACCTCAAATGCCTGTGTCCTATTGCCCAATTCCACCTTCAGTATCACTTTTAAGATCGTAGGGTACAGTCAAATTCTAAAAAAATGAAATACTAAAACTTAACCATATTAAATAAATTTAGAATTACAAAAATAGTATTTGAAGATTTTTTTTTTTTTTTTAATGTGCGTAGCTCACTGGATAATACTTTGCAAAGAGTGATAATTTAAAGGGAACCCCTAGATTATGAATCTATGATAAAACTAATATATTATGAAATTGTAAACTATTTTTTTCTATTCTTTCTTCATGAAAAGATCCATTAAAAAATTATAAGCCGATTAGAGACTCGATCCCTAACAATTAGTTGTAATCTGTAGGCAACTAAAGCAGCAAGGGCAACATATATGAAACTTGGCGCATCAAGGCAATTTTTCGCGTTTCTTTTTCTAGTGAAAAATACACCTGAATCTATGAAAGTGGTGAATGTGCGGTCATTAATGGTGACTAAGGTTCGAGGCACCTCACATCTGTGTTTGTTGCGCCGTGGAACTTTGTCGCATTAGTCATGCGGCAGACATGTATTTGACTTACAATAACAGCCAGCACACCACAGGTCTTGCTGAGATTTGTGGTGCACATGCAAGATCACTACACGAGTTTCTGTTCACTGACATGCTATTCTAACACCTTTTGTTTTATTTCTAGTCTGCTATGATGTGTTTGTAATCACTAATAATACTATGCTAACTCTGTAAATACATGATTGATAACGGGATTTATGGTAGATGCTATATTGGTTTCATTAATTTATATTATTTAATGTATTAATAATTTTAGAAAATATAATTTTAAATAGATTTTATAGGAGATAATTTTTTTGGGGGGATATTATATAATTTAATATTAATTTTATATTATTTAATTTAATATTTATTTTATATTTAATTTTATATAGTTTGATAATTATCCTACTTTTTTTGTATTTTAGTGATATAAGTTGAAAAATAATTGATATTTTTTTTTTGCTCTTGTGGCAAATCTAGCTCCGTTACCACTACTTAGGCTCAGGCAACCACATTAAAATTGGTGTGGCTGTTCGAGCAGTTATTTGTCTAGTTTTGCCGGGCCACATTCATAAACGTGTCCAATTGTACAAATGTGGTGTGACATGACTCCAGAATGCCCCTAGAACATCACCAGAACGCTTCTACATCTTTGGCGCATTACAGTGTCAGGACAGGCGCACAGTGCACCAAATATGTTTATTCAAGGCATCATACATCGGGAAATTAGGTGGATTAATCGCTTTTGCCGCATTTAACACCAGAAAATTAAAAGTGACTCCTTCAAAAGTCTCCCCAAGTGTTCAATTCTCTCCCACCTCAACTACAAGAGAAAAGAGTAATAACTCAGTGCCCATTAAAGTCCAAGGACTTAACAATGCATAGACACTCTGTGTGCTTCAGAGCCAAACACACAATTTACCATATATCTGCTCTCTGATGTATCTCTCTCCTATGGTGAGGGTGCTGAATGAGGGGTTTCATTCTATTAACTCTGAATTTCTTAATAAGGTATTTAAAAATGGGCTTTCTAACCCAGAAAATCTCTGTAATTACACTCTAGACATTACCTATCTCTTTTAATTTGAAATAACAATGATAGCAAAAAGAAAACTTCTAGCAGTTTCTTTTTCCTTTGTTGTACATCCATTTCCTAAGATAAAACATGCATAATGTTTTCTAGATGTCTTATTCTCATCATCAATAACACAAGTTGAAAAGTCCTCTTAATATTTTCCTTACACTTGAACAATCTATTCTTAAGTTAAAGACAATAGTTGTCAACAGCTCAATTGAAAGACGGTTATCCTTCTGACAGCCATTATAAAATAAACTGAGGAGAACACCCATCATTTATAGAAAAGAAGCACTTACAGAAAAGTAGTGGCTGTTGGACAGTAATCTTTCTTACAGTTCAAAGAATAAGTACACATTGCAGAAGAAAACAAGGCCTATTCACTGCAAGAAATACAAAGGATTAACAATAGGTATATATACTAACATTTTATCCATAAACCATAATAATTTTAAGATAGAGGTCTTTTAAAAAGGTTCTAAAAAGTATATCATTCTGTTCAATCATGTATTTGACATTGTGGTGTATGGTGCCCCTTTATAAAGCCAGTTAAATAGCATAATACACCCTTAACATCTCTACATGACGTTATGTAGACTACTAGGTAAATCTTGTCCTCTATATGTGAATGCATCAATAGTATTTTGTGCCTTCCCTTTTAGTTGCTTTTATGACCTTCAGTCAAGAAAGGTCTCATGTAAGGACTACTTGTTTAAGTCTCATTTACAGATGCACATACTTTTTTAAATACTCATTTTAACCCCTTCCCGTCACAGCTTTTTTCTTTTTTTTGTCACATTAGTTTTTTTCCCTCCCCGCCTTCCCAGAGCCATAACATTTTTTAGTTTTTTATCTAAATAGACATATTAGAAATTTTATTTTGTGGTGCCCCCCTACATATTCAGAGGTGGAGACTAAATTGTCCACATACAGCTCAGTCATGGGCTCATACCATGCACTCACCCCATTATAGTCAACAGTTCATAGCCACTTAGTACAAGTGGCACAGCCCATGTATGCCCTGCAACAAGGATGTCACCATCTTCAGCACACATGCTGGTATTCATAGGGTTATTACTGACTGTGTCTAGCAGCCTCCTTTCTACAACACCATGTGGAGATATTTCCTCCACATCCCCTGTAGCAATGCCCAACGAAGAACTCTCAGGATGCCTTCTAGTTATCTTTGGAGTACTGCTGACAGCTGCAACATATATGAAACCCTTGTGTTTACCTCAGCTCCATTACTGAGGTTTTCCTTACCATCTGAGGGTTCAAACACATATGCATGCCTCTCAGTGGTGCCTGAGGAAACTGTCTTTTTTTCCGGATCTAGCAGCTCACTCTTTCTATGACTACCATCACTGCAGTCTTTGTGACCATTGCAGTAAAAGCAACTCCAAATACAGCAAGCATTCGAGCAAGTGAACTCAGCTAGGCTACAGGTCACAGTACAACAGTTCTCTTCATCCTCTGCAGTGCCACAATCTGGATCTCCAACACAGAGCTACCTTTCTGGAATACACTGACCATTGCTGCACACAAAATCTGCCTCAGCATATGTTTTTATTACACGAGTATTTTTATTACTCCCATCTGAACAATGTTCATAACCATCACACTGCCACACTACCACACTACAGCTTCCATTCCCACACTGAATATGTGCAAGAATTTTCACGGTTTGTCTTCTCCCTTTCAGGCAACACATTTGCTGTGTGCACACTAGAGTATGCAAACCCCTCTCTGAGACCAATAGGATGAGAAAATAACAAGTGGCTATCCACCACAGGACACACGTAAGCTTCTGCAATACCCTTAGCACTGTTAGCCACAATCTTTTGGTACACACTTGAGCTAGTCTGCTCTACAGCTGAGACTGTTATTTCTTCAGAAGATAGTTTGCACTCTGCATTTACTTAACACATAGCCCTGACAGTCATGACCTCCAGGGGCAGACCTGAGCTGCCCTCCTCTACTGCTGTAGCTTCAGCACCTTTAGCAGTTTGTTCACGCATGGCAGTAACTGAAGCTAACATTGTGACACAGCTAACAACCCCCTGTTCAGGCTGTGTGACCTGGTACTGGATCACAGGTGTAGTATTTATCTCCAACAGGCAACACAGCATGTAATACACTGAGTCCATCCGACTTTACCAGTCCATTTTTCACAGTTCTGCCACTGCACTCTGGACTCTTCTGGCATGGCAGCATATGTGGATTTTTATCCCATTTATTCCAGCCAAGTCCTCACATAGATCATGCACATGATCAACAGTCACACCTTGGTTGCCACATAATACATGCCCGACAGTCCCAAAACAGGTGTCACACGGAACAAGTACAGTCTTACCCTGGTTCTTGGTGTATTTTGGGCATTTCTTGCTGACTGCTTGACCACCTGCTGGACTCACTGATTGTTAATTTCCTGCTGCTGGGCAGTAGCCTGCATCAACTGGGTGAGTAGCTCCTCCATGGCAAACAAAAAAATTTCAGGCACTGGCAACAAAGTCTGTAAGCGGGAGTGTCTCTTATCAGCAGCACCAAAAGTCAGGCCTCCAAACCTTTAAACTCTGCTGCAGCACCAAGACTTTTGCAATATTCATAAGTTTCTTATTCACACAGTGCAGCCTTTCTTCTGCAACACTCCGTGAACATGCTAGTTAATGCAAATTCCTGCGCCACGGCACCAATTCAGTTATGACACACATGTCCGCATCCTTTACCAATTGTAAAGCCTCACTCACGTTTGGCCGCCATTTTAGTTCAGCCCAGTGGTCTTTCAGCTCACCGGATCACTTTCTTTGGTAAACGTTATTGGCACACTAACACACCAGGCATCCAGACAGCTTTTGTCCGGCACAGGTCACGTACAGAACAAACAAATTACAAACAAAAACCTCAGGCCATCTGACCAATGACTAAACACAATTAGACTCCAAAGTAGATCCAAACAGCACTTCAACTTTAAAGCGGTTTATTTTCACCCAAACAGTGCAATGCAATGTTTCAGCTCATACTGAGCCTTTCTCAAGCTTGAGAAAGGCTCAGTATGAGCTGAAACGTTGCATTGCACTGTTTGGGTAAAAATAAACCGCTTTAAAGTTGAAGTGCTGTTTGGATCTACTTTGGAGTCTTTAAGATACCCGTGGACGGGGTTTCTGGACATGCACTCATATTGAAGATTTTCCGGTGCTGCTTATTCTTCTTTTTATAAACACAATTAGAGTCCCCTCTCTAACCAGTGGTCTGTGCCTACTGCACAGCCCCACCAGACCAGAGTCCTCACCAGACGCCTCTAGTTCAGGCTCCTTTCCAGCCTATGGGGTTAATCAAAGCTTCCTCCTCAGCACTGTAGCTCCCAGCTCCAAGCAGCCGACCACACCCTTTGATCACCTGGAGTACAAGTCTTTAAATAGGCCTCCAGAGACCTATCAAAAGCTTGTCCTGGAATACGGGAACAGTCACGCACCCAATGCTATAGCCGTTCCAGAAAAGTCACCTCATACATAGCCACCTAGCAGCTTTTCTAGCTGCTACTGCAAGTGTCAGTAACATAGCGTCACTATACTGTAGGTAGCTTTCCCCACCGAGACTAAGTCATCGGTGGTGCATCTGCAGCAGGTCTCTGGTTGCAAATTCTCTAGTGGCAGAAACATGCGACTGTATGAGGTTGCTCTACCACTATATATATGTACAGTTGAAACCAGAAGTTTACATACTGTACACTATCTAAAAAATCATATATCTATGTTTTTCTTACTATCTGACATGAAATCAGAATAAATCTTACCGTTTTAGATCAATTAGGATTACCAAAATTACTTATATTTGCAAAATACCAGAATAATGAGAAACATTTTTAAGGCATTTTTATTACTTTCTGCAAAGTCAAATGTTTACATGCAATTCATTAGTATTCGGTAGCACTGCCCATAAACTGCATGACTTGGGTCAAATGTTTTGGATATTCTTCCACAAGCTACCTTTGCAGCTTTGCTCATAAATTTTCAATAAGACTGAGATCAGGGCTTTGTGATGGCCACTCCAAAATATTGACTTAAGTGGTTATATTTAAGCTACTTTGTAGTTTGATGCCATCTGCATTGTGAAGAGCACCAGTCCCTCATGCAGCAAAACAATCCCACAACATGATGCTGCCACCCCTGTGTTTCACAGATGGGATGGTGTTCTTAGGCCTAAAAGCTTCTCCCTTTTTCCTCTAAACGTAACGATGGTCATTATGGCCAAATTTAATTTTAGTTTTGTCAGACCAAAGGAAATTTCCAAAAATTTCCAAAAATGTAGGTCTTTGTTCCTGTGTGCATTTGCAAACATTAATCTGGTTTATATAGGTTTCTTTTGGAGTAGTGATGAGCGATTACGTTGACTATCGTCATCGAGTCGATATCGGCAATTATCAAGACGATTTCAGATAGATAGGTCAAACTTCAGATTTTAGCACCTCGCTGACACAGGATGTACCTATACGTCCTGGTGTCGGTAAAGTTCTATGTAGCGGGATTACTTGTTAATTTCTCACTCTGATCGGCAGTCCTGCACTGAGATTGCGGGGAGCCAATCGTTTAATATGGCGGCTGGAAGCCTTTTGAAAGCTTCTATTGCTGTCATGTCTTTCATTTGCCCCATACAGGAAGCTGTAAAGCTATATTTAATAGTGATGAGCGATTACGTTTAGTGTTTAGCGATTTTTATCGACAAAGTTGAAATCGGCAAGGTTTTTATGGTGATCGAAATTTCCAGATCATGCGATAATTAAGGTTAAAATCTGAGCATCATCTATTAAGATCGCGCCTTTTTCGGTGCTTCCTGTAATTTTGGCGGCCAGCAAAAACAGATTACAGAATAAGAGGGGGGATTGGGCGCGTCTGACTGGGA